>LZPO01008026.1:176055-211896 GCA_001675575.1 Neotoma lepida
CTCTGTGAGCTCCAAGCCAGCCTCATCAGAGATGGATAGCTTCTGAGGAACGATGCCATATGTGCACAGGCACCTGCACATAGGAGTGCACCCACATGAATACACACACAGAGACCCAGCTCACAGTTTTCTGTGGTGTATATTCCCAGAAGTGGAATTATTGTGTCATCTCTTGGCTCCTTCTAGTTCTTCCTGCCTGTCTTACTTTATGTTCCCTGGCCTCTGTTCTGTGCTTGACGTTGTTTTTCTCTGATGGAGCCTTTGGTGCCAACTTGGCTCTAGATCTTTTAATTTTTTCCCTTTCTATTTATATGAAAGATTTTCGGAGCTTTCACTGTACCACTGTCTTACTCTTTGGCATCCTCACAGTAGCTAGTCTCAGATGACTAGCAGTGACAAGAGAGACACAAGTTCCGATTCAGTGAGACCTCTCATTTTCATCTTTCATGTCAACATGATTACTAAAGTCTTTGAATAATCTCTCACAGTTAATGCACTTCTTCCTAATCACGTGACTATACCCCTGCTCTAGATATTGTCTTTTTAGTTTTATTGCAAGGTTTTCTTGAGGATTTAAGAAAACATTTAAAGAATATTTTTGTGATTATTTTGACCATGCTATTCCCTCACGATAATAAGAGTATATTGTGTGCCAGGCAAGGTACCAGGCGCTCATATTAACTCATTTTAACTGTCACACCAGACTTGATTTTACTATTGAGGTCAGCACAGTAATTTGCCTGACACTTAGTAAGTCTTGAAATCTCAGAGTTAGATCTTCAGATATTGCAGTTAATAATCCTGTACTGCAAGGTATGGTGGTGCACACCTTTAATCCCAGCACTCAAGAGGCAGAGGCAGGCAGATCTCTCAGCCTGGTCTATGAAGAGTTCAAGGACAGCCAGGGCTACATAGATCCTGTCTCAAAAAACCAACAAACAACCCTTTTACTGACAGCCTGGCTGCCCTTTATCATGCATCTCCAGTTGAAGGTTTCTCATCTGTCCTCTGGCTGGACCATTTCCTGAAATTCTTCCATTCTGGCTAGGTCTANACCTCTCTTTGGGGCCCATAACAAACCTCTATTGCAGCTTTATGAGCTGTTTCCACTTCTACCTTGACGAAGGTGTTTCTTTCCATTCCTTCCACAGTGCGGGGGGCATCAGCAGACCTGACCAAGCTCTCTTGCAGTGTGTAGGTCTGTGGCATTCCCAGGCAGGGTCTATCCTGTGGCTACAGCACTAACTTTTGTGCTGCTGCCTAACAGTTTTTGCCACTAGTGTTTTTCTAGAGCAGTGTGTATTTATCCTACTTCTTGGGAACTAGTACAGGAGCTGCTTTCTGCTTTCCCACTAGTTCCCGAGCAAGTGGCTTTTTAAAAAATTTCAATCACATTTTTATTTCTTGTGTGTGTGTGGGTGTGGGTGTGAACACATCATGGGATGCCTATGGGGGTCAGAGAACAACTTGGGGAAATCACTTCTCTCCTTCCACCATGTAGGTTCCAAACTCAGGTTGTCAGGCTTTACAGTAGGTGCTTGTATCTAAAGAGCCAAATCACTGGACCCCAAATCATGTTTTGATTGAAATGTTATATTGACTGTAGCCTAAAGAAAATGTCTCAGCTATCTGGAAGTGGTTGGCACACAGCTATGACTTGAATAGTGGTATATGCATTTATGTTCATATACAATGTGTTTATTATTGTTTCTAAGGTTAGGAGGGAATGAAATAAAACCAAGAGGCAATGACTGTCTCCTTAATTTAGAACCTCAGAGGTCTCTTTCCATTGTGTTGGGGGCAATGTGACTTGAAAGAAGGTTATAAATATGTGTTGTGTTTCCTAGTGTTCAGGAATTCATGACCTTTACAAGTCAACTGATTGTGGAACGCTCAGCAAAAGGCAGCAGAGCCTCTGTCAAGGAACAAGGTAAGAGGACTCACCACCTTCTGAGTGCTGGCCTGGCTGTCACATTGTAAACAGCACACAGTGCTACCTGCACCAAATGATTGCTCCCAGGACTGTAATCTGCAGCTACCCTGTTTCCTCTCCTTGCTTCTCCTATTTATACAGANTTCTGAACCCAATGTTGACGTCCATGCTCACTGTACAAAACTTGCTATGCAACTGCACTTGCACAGCTTGCACTCAGTAAANATTAGACTCATCGGACGTGGTTGGTAGGCTGAGGTGACAGGGACTGATCTCTGGGCCCTCGGCGGCCTTCCCATAGGCTGAGAAGTGACAGGGACTCATTCTCTTGGACCAGCAGTAGCCTTCCNATTCTACTTTTCCTCCCAGAGTTGCAGATGCTTCAAAAGAGGATTTCTAGCTAGCACTTGTGAGGTAATACTGTGTTCTGTATTCCTTAAGTTTTGTTTTGTTTTNTTGAGCAGAATCTTTATTTCATAATTCTGATTTTGGATATCAGTTTGGGGCATTTATTTTAGACTCACACATTTCACAAATTCAAAGTTACATGAATTTCATCAGGCATAAACAAAGACGACTGTACTGGCTGGTTTTGTGTCAACTTGACACAAGCTAGAGTCATCAGAGAGGAAGGAGCCTCAGTTGAGGAAATGCCTCCATGAGATCCGGCTGTAAGGCATTTTCTCAGTTAGTGATCAATGGGGGAGGGCCCAGCCCATGGTGAGTAGAGCCATTCCTGGCCTGACGGGCCTGGGTTCTATAAGAAGATGGGCTAAAGAAGCTGTGGGAAGCAAGCCAGTGAACAGCATCCTTCCATGCCCTCTGCATCAGCTCCTGGTTCCTTGTTCCAGCCCTGCTTGAGTTCTTGTTTGAGTTCCTGTCCTGATTTCCTCCGATGATGGGCTATGATCTGGAAGTGTAAGCCAAATAAACCCTTTCCTCCCCCAACTTGCTTTATGGTCATGGTTTTCATTGCAGCGGTAGAAACCCTAACTAAGACAATAACCTCACATAGGCGGTAGCCCCAGGATAGAGTTCCTGTATTGATGATAGAGTCACGGACACAGATGCTGTCAGCGATACTGACCATATATTCTCCATGATGAATATCTGTGCTGTGACTGTCACAGAAATGAAAAGAACTCATGATTTTGTCTCTGCAGTCTTGCCTTCATACTGTCTGCCCTTCCTGGTTTTATCACTTAAGGACTGTTCCTCACACTGGCAAGCTCCTTAGTTTCTATGGAAACTGATTCCATGTTTGGTTCTTTCTTATTTGGGAATGGATACAAAATAAGATGGTAATTCTCCATCTCACCTCCTCTCCATTCTTGTTGATCTCTGCCCCTTTCTGATTTCTGGGACTTAAAATCCTTCCCTCTTTTGTTTTTCTTTCTGTTTAATACTGGAATCTTCTGGGTCAGATCCTTAGAACGTGAAGGTTGTTATTTGTAAGCTCTCATCCTTGGTTCTCTTATCCTGGGGATGTGGTTAGCCGTTTCATCTCTGAAACCTTTCAAAGTGATGAAACTCAACAATCCTGTGGACTATGATTATTTTGCAGAGGCCTTTCTGTAAGCCATACCCTTTAATCATAAGACAACTTTAGTGCAATAACACTAGAGACCTCAGCCAGGACTGGCTAATTTTTTTCTAGATAGTTCCTCTTAGCCACCAACCACAGGCTGGAGTAGGTCAAACCATGTCTTATTACAGGAGATTGAAGATTGAAGCCATCAGAGGTAATTTTCTGCTTCTCAGCCACTCTTAAGAAATTATTTTAAGAAAGTAGAAGTAGCTTGTTTTGCCCTATGTACCTTCAATTTAGGAACAGCACAGAGCCTCAGAGGGCCATAAATTGCTAAGACTTAGCCAGGCCTGGCCTGAGCTAAAGGCAGTAATCTGGAATTGCTCTGAGGGACATTGCCTCTGGTGTGTTTTCCATCCCTGGCAGCTCATTTCAATCTTGTTACACACATATCTCAGGGAACCTAGGGTATTAGTCAGCTTCTGGGTATGGTCCATAGAACTGTGATATAGAGCCTTTCAGTAGGCCTCCCTCAGAGCAGTTGAGTTTCAAAGTAGTTTCAAAGTGGCTTTGTTTAACCTAGAAACCAGCATTATCATGTATTGGCAGATTCACAACAGTCTGAAGCCCTCATGTCAGTAGCCACATGTGAGATCTCTTGTCTCCTTAGAGTATCTTTGCCATGTCTACGTCCGGAGTGACAGTCTTGCAGGTGTGGTCATTGCTGACAGCGAATATCCTTCCAGAGTGGCCTTTACCTTGCTGGAGAAGGTGAGTGTGTTGTTGGAGTAGACTAGGATGGCAAGTATGGAGCATGGTAGACCCAGTATCTGAAGCAAAAGGGATGACTGGTCCAGAGGCCACATTTTCAGCCATCATTTCCACCCAAACCAGGAGACATATGAAATCCCTACCTATATATATTTCCTCGTTGGTGCTAACTCTGCCCTTCATGTGACCTATGTTCCTGCCACTGGGTTGCATTATCTCTCCTCTAGAATAGGGCACAGCTCCACTCTCTCCCCTTCACTTTTGCTGAAGGTTCCTGTTCTTTTCCTGTTGCTGCTGCAGGCAGTCACTGTAGCTCTCTCCCCTGGTGTAGGTCAGTGGCTTCATGGAGTTTATTGTTGCTTTGTTTTTGAGACAGGGTCTTATTATGTAGGTCTGCCTGGCCTAGAATTCATAATGTAGACCAGATTGGCCTCAGACTCAGAGTTCCACCTGTCTCTGTCTCCTGAGTACTGAGGTTAAAGGCGTGTGCCAGCATACCGCATCCATTCCCACCCACTCTGTGGTGTTTAGTACCCAGTAACTTCTAATTATAAACTTGAGGCAGAAGCTGCCTTGTCCTATTCCTCATCGCATTAAATACTTCCAGGCACATGGAATCTGGTGGTTGCCTACATCCAAAGAACCTAGATCACTGTCTTGAAGAATTACTTTGGAAGACTAGAGGGCTAGTTTAAAACTAGTGTAAAATGAGAATACTTTTACCATTCTCCAGGTGAAGTTTACGCTAGGCTGGGCACACTGTACTTTTGTTTCTAGACTGCTTAAGATGTGTTTTAATCATAAACATTTGAAAAGAGGAACTTGAACCTAGACTGTTCTCTTGCCATTAGATAGCCTTGTACCCTGGGGAGCCTAGGAGCCTCATTTGGGATGAGTGCTGTTGNTGAAGCTGGGTCACTGAAGGTGCTGGTGAGCATGGGTGGGAGATATGTTGCGTCTCCTTTGTTTTGCAGGTACTAGATGAATTCTCCAAGCAGGTCAATAGGATAGACTGGCCAGTAGGATCACCTGCTACAATCCAATACACAGCCCTGGATAGTCACCTTAGTAGATACCAGGTGAGTTTAAAGAAACCTCTTCTAGAACTGCCCAGAAGCTCTGTGATCTGGGAAAGGTCAGTAGCCGTGATAGTTCAAGGCTGATGTACAGGTGAACTGACTGTTTGAAAAACACAGGGAAATACTTTCAGACTTAGAAATCTAGCTCTAGATAGGCTTTTGAGTTCTCTGTTCTATGCCTTTTTATTGTGAGAGTTGGTTCAGCTTCCTTAGTTTGATTTTGTTTATAGGTAATGACTCCATTCTTAGTCTTGCTTTTGTTTTGATTCTTAGAACCCCCGAGAAGCTGATCCCATGAGTAAAGTACAAGCTGAACTGGATGAGACTAAAATCATTCTGGTAAGTAGGAAGGTGGAGAGCAAATGTGAGAGCCAAAGGACAGAAGGATGTGCCACTGACCAAACACAAGGTCCATTCTTAGTTTAATGATAGTCACAGCATGCTCCAGGAAATGGTGATTGCCACTCTACCAACTTCATCAGACACTCCCTTGTGTACCCCATCTTAGTTCATAGCACTCTCTACTTAGAGGGGACCAAGCTGGCAGGAATCCGTGTGATCCTAGTGTATGCTGCTAGGTGAGCATTCTGCCAGTGAGCTATATTCCCAGCCTCCAGCTAATGTTTCATGTTACATGACAATTTGACTAATGCCTCAATTGATACCATTTCACACACATATACAGCTGCCTGGCAGTAACGGTCTGGGGAAGGAAATGAGCCGCTCTTCATTGTGAATCAGGCAGCAGGACTACTTCTCTAGTGAGGCCTCCATCTCTGTCCTCCAGTTTCCCCAAGGCAGAGACCGTAGTGCTGACAGACTAGAGCTCACCCTAGGGACTGGTGTTTTCTGTCATGGTGCTACGAGTAGGCATGTACTCTATTGCATATATGATTTGTGTGTGTAATTCTGAATTTTGAAGGAGCCATATTTTTAAATGACAGAAGGAAAGTAGTTGAAATTTAAAATTTAATCGAGAGTATCCAAAATCTTTCCACCATATCTTCAGAATAAAAGTTCACCAATGTGTTTCCTTTTAAAACTTTATTTTTATTTATATGTAAGGTGTTTTTGCCTGCATGTTACGCCTGGACACTGTATTTATGCAATGCCCTGGATGCCAGAAGAAGACATTGAATCACCTGGGACTGGAGTTAAGAGATGGTTGTGAGCTGCCATGTGGGTGCTGGGAATTGAACCCAGGTCCTATGGAAGAGCAGCCGGTGCTCTTAACAGCTGAGCCATCTCTCCAGTCCTACTAGTAAAGTGGTTTGCATACTGCGCCTGAGTCTCCTGTTGTGTTTGCACTTGAAGTACATGCTAGGACTTGTCTCATCTCAAGTGCTTAGTAGCTCTCTGGCTCCTGGGTCAGATGACACAACTTTTTCACTATGTTAGTTTCCTGTGGCTGCTAAGAAGTAGCTATAAACTGTATGACTCCAAACAACAGAAGTGTATTCTCTCAGGAGGCTGAAAGTTGATAGTGAAGTATGAGTCAGGCCGGTTCCTTCTTGGGGCCATGTGAATAGTGTCTGCTCTAGGCCTTTCTCTGATTTCTGACAGCTGCTGGCAGTGCTTGCTGTCCCTTAGTTCCTCCTGTGCCATCACACAGTCTTCTCTGTGGGTCTACATTTCTGTTTTGATGAAGAGGCTAGTTATGGCCACCCTAATCCAGCATCTCCACATCTTAAACTGATGACACTTGCAAAGGCCTTGTTTCCAAATAAGGTCACCTTCAGAGGTTCTGGGTGGATGTGAATGTTAGATAGCCACTACCCATTCTAGTAGAGTCGTGTAGTACTCATCTATGTCTTTCTCTTCACATAGAAATCTCTGCACATGTGTGCTTACAGCACACAAGTACAAATACAAGCTTTCCTAGAGCAGTGCTTGTCTGAATCTATGCTGGGAAAAATATTGGGAAAGCCCTAGGCCCTGTACTGTTGACTTGACTAGAGGTATTTTCTGGGACTGTGTCCCAGTGCTTGTTGGTGTCTGTTGGGTAGGGGCCCAGAGGAGGGAGTTCTAGCCTCTCAGCTTCCATGAGGGCCTGTTGTCAGCAGCCACTTAACTGAGCAGAGTTCTCTTCTCTCCTCTGTCTAGCACAACACCATGGAGTCTTTGTTAGAGCGAGGCGAGAAGCTTGATGACTTGGTATCCAAGTCAGAAGTCTTGGGAACACAGTCGAAAGCCTTCTATAAAACTGTGAGTAGCGCTGCCTGGCCCTCCTGGGTATCCCCTCCCACAGAGCCATTGCAGCTTGCTTCTCTGGCACACTCTGTTTAACCAAGATTGGACTTGG
The DNA here is from genome assembly GCA_001675575.1 of Neotoma lepida. NCBI lineage: Eukaryota > Metazoa > Chordata > Mammalia > Rodentia > Cricetidae > Neotoma > Neotoma lepida. The sequence goes on from LZPO01008026.1 coordinate 183,669, forward strand.
GTACCACTCCTTGGGATGTGGGAACCTAAAGCAAGTGCTTCAGCCCCAGTGAGTGGCAGCTTACACTCACGCATTCTCTACTTGACTAAGGCTATGCCTGGCTGGGTTCAGAGCCAGCACCCCTTCCCATTCTGATTCCCCCGTTGGCAGAGCAGATAGGCATTAGTCCCTAAGATGCCAGCAGCTCACCTTTCTAAATGTGTTCATTCGCTAATGAGTTTCCCTCTCATTGGCAGGGCTCCTCCTGCCAACTGAGTTTCTCTCCAGGCATTACTTAAATTTCCAATTGTGAACATGTGTTTTTCTGTTTTGTTTAATGTGTATGGGTGTTTTGCCTGCATGTATGTATGTGTACTACATAGATGCCTGATGTCCATAGAGGCCAGAAGAGGACATAGAATTCCCTGAAGCTGGTGTTAGAGACAGGTGTGAGCTGCCATGTGGTGCTGGGAATTGAACACTTATCCTCTGGAAGAGCAGCAGTGCTCATAACTGCTGAGCCATCTCCTCAGCCCCAACATTGTCTTCTTGGCCTATTGTGGGATAGTAGTGGAGACGAATCTGCCCATGTATATTTACGTCGAGTGGCATATTGGAGGAAGATGACCAGTGGGGCTAGGAGGGTGGCCTTTGATCAAAAAGCAAGAACAGGCACAATAGCAGCCCCTGTAAACGTGAGCCAGAACCATGTTTCTTCTCTGAAAGACCGTTCTCCAAAAGAAACACCATCAGGNCAGTCTGATAGCACTGAGATTCTCAGGCAATCCAGTTTCCATTATTGCTTCTTTTGCTTACACATGGTCTGATAGCAGGAACTTTGTCAATTTATTGAGAGCATTCGTGGGGTGTGAAAAAAATGTAAGGAGCCCAGACCAGCAGTGGAAGCAGTGTCACTGTGGCAGCTCTCTTTGAAGCCTTGAGGACCATCCCTGCAGTCAGTTGTGCTTTCTCTGATTGCTTCAGTGGAACTCCATCCTCTGCACCCTCCAGCCCTTCTCAGCGCCCTTTAGACCTCCAGCCCTCCTTNGTACCCTTCATCCTCTTTGTTTTTTTTTTTTCTTTTTTCTTCCAAGGCCCGGAAACAAAACTCATGCTGTGCGATCATGTGATGGAGCCCACAGAGGCAGGCGCTGGATCGTCATGTCACATCAGAACTACAGCCCCTAAAGATGCAGTGATAACCTACAAGATCTGGAGCCAGCCTGACTGGCTATTTTTATTTTGAAGTTCTCAAGAGGAGTGAAGGGGATGACTGAAGGGTGGGAACATTGACATTCATATGTGTGCTTGTGACTTTGGGAAAGAATCAGAGGTCCTCAAAGATGTAATGTTGGGAAAATGAAACCATAAACTCTTAAGTGGCTCTTATAGGTGCTGAAGGGCTTATTCTCAGCTAACCCTGGAAGGCTCTGTGGGAGGGAATCTTTTTTCCTTATCCTTGGTATGACTTAGGATTTCATTTGTGCATTAATAAAATATTAACTCTCCAGTGAGTGGGGTGGGGGGAGGGAGTCTCGGGTGATAGGGCTGGGTAGGCAGAGTTTGAACACTCCAGAATTCTACTCTCTTGCACTGTGAGGGTTGGGGAAACTCACCATGACCAGCGTCAGGACTGTAAAAGGCAGTGGTCACTGGGTCTCCCCTGTTTGGCTTGCCTGTCTCTAGAATTGGCATCTTCCAGGGACAGGGCCTATCCTAAGTACCTTCTTCTGGNACCACAAAGATGGCTTGTGGGAGGTGCTTAGAATGGGATGAGAAGGGCAGGATGTGTAAGTTGTGGTTTATCAGCCAGCAGACTGTTTACACTGGGGGCTGTTCTGGTGTTGGGAGGGTCAGCTGATAGTGTCCATCTTCAGGGGAAGAAGCAGACACAGGTGCCCTCAGCTGTCCAGTGTGGAGGCACACTCACCTTGATTTGCAGTCGTACTTTGGACATCAAGATCAAAGTAGTGGGTGCTGTTGTCTCTCAGAGCTGGTTTTATTGGTCTCTGTGTCTATAAGACTGTCTTGGCAGCTGCTTGGAGCCTGCATGTTTGAACAAGTCATTCCTGTGGGTACCAGGACAGGTGCCAACATCCCGAAGATTCCCAGCACTCACCTGTGGTCAGACCAGCTCTGACCTACAAGTTCCTTTCCAGTCAGAGACAGCTGCAGGGTAGAGGATGTTGAGGGGTTGGTCTGAGCTAGCACCTACACCAGCACAGTCTATGTGGTGAACCCAGGATGTGCTGGGTCCCACATTGCCTCTTCATGTTCTGCTGTGCACAGAGTATATCATGAATTGTGTCTCCCCAGAANCAACTGCTGGAATGCTAGCCTCTCTGAGTTTTGAGCCAGTGTTGTCTTACTCTGATGATCCCTGCCCTGAGCCTGTTGAGCTACCCTCAGAGTGCCCATATAAGGAGGGGGATGTCTACTATGGCTTCCAAAATCCTTACTTACTGGTATCTGCCTACTTCTCTGGGTATGCTAGTCAAAGGGCTCAGGCTCTCCCCTGGAGTGACCTGCCCATATAATTTTCCTGCTGCCATAGANCTCGCCATCCCAGGGCCCCTGGACAGCACAGATCCAGTCTATTGCTGGCACTTGAGGTGGAATAAATGGCCTAGAGGGCTGCTTGTTTTTCTTCTTACTCTGGAGGGGCCTGGGGAAGAATAGGGGTGGGTGGAGGTAGATGTTTGTGGGAAAGAGGTAACCTTTGCCCACATATGGCTGTCCTACAGGGTATCGCTCACCCTGTAATGGATTGAGTTGCCATGTGTTTCCCCTCCCCCCCCATTATTCTAATGTTAAATCACTTGATAAAAGTGTATTTTAATAATGCCTAATTTCTCTGTTCTGTTTGAAGGTTTCTGTCTAGATAAAATTGTCTTTTGAAATTCCACTACTGTCGTGTGTTTACTTTTAGCTTCAGGGAAACCTCCCTGTCCCCACCCTAGCCACTGAGGAGTGGGGAGATACCAGGATCCTGTCCCAGATAAACCTTCAGGCCTTTCTGGTAGAAATCCTATTTCCTTGTTTGCTGTTAACCAGGTGAGGGAGCTCTGGAGTAGCCTTGCCATCTCAGAACCCAGTTCTCTGCACACTGGAGAGTTTACCTGGGAGAGCTGCCTCTTAGCAATAGAGCCCTGGGAAGGCGGCTTTATTTTGCCCAAGTTTCCCATTCAGTGTAGGCTGACTCCAAACCACTTAGCTTTCCAGGGTTTGTGAAGACCCTAGGGGCACAGCTAACTTGTGAGCGTCAGGATGGGAATATTCCAATCTGGAGTNTGGTTTTGAGTTTTGGAATGGTCCCAGTGGCTAGCAATTAGTGGCCTGAGGCGTCTGTGGCCTCTGTCTCAGGAGGTCAAGTAGGTCTTGCTTTCAGTCTGTACTTGCTGTCCTTGTCACAGACCCCTCTGCCTGGCTTGGGCAAGCAGCCCTGGATCCAGTGTGCTACCTTTTCCTGATCTGTGGACCCAGCAGAGTTCAGAGTAACCTGAACCTTCGTGGGCTGACAGATGCCTAAGCTCAAAGTAAGTGCTGTTTAAAAATAATGAATGAAACATCCTTCAAGAGTGTCCCCCTTGCCTGTAGTACTCAGCCCCACACGGGATGGTTACCCCTGGATACTGCCTTGAAAACCCTGTCAGCACGGCCCTGCTGTCCAACATCCACAGAAAGGCTTCAGGAATAATGCATGGTGGAGGCTCACACTCTGCAGCTTGTTGCCTTCCTGAGGGAGGCCTGGCCTGGAAACGCTCCTCCGATTACAGCTGATAGGTGACTGGAACCCTAGATAGAGGGCCCATTGCTGCTGCACCTGTGGACACTGGCCTAGATTCTTTGTATTAGCTCTCGAGACCTACTGCCTGCCTGCCCATATACCTGAAAGCACCTCCCTAGGTGTAGCCCACAGAGGTAGACATCAATGGCCTCCTTTACAAAGTGAATGTGTCTAGAAACAGATGCTTGAGATGGAAGAGGCAGTTGGAAGTGCTGGCCAGTTCCGGACCCTTTGGGCCTCCCTGCTCCTAGTGGATAGGATTGGAGGTATAGGGGCTCGTATTTGCAGACTTTNGAGCAAAGCTTGAAGACAGGACAGGACCAGCACAGATTACAGGGAAAGATTTGCCCTATGCTTAGGGTAGAGATGCAGGGGTAAGCCTGGGGAGGGGGCGTCTCTGCTTTGCAGCCACAACGAAGTTGGTCCACAGACTCCAGCACCTGGCCATGGTCTTGGCTATATGTTCTGACTCTTGGAGTGTCTTTGCTCTTGGTTAAGATCTCTGACTTGGGCTCTGGGTTGAGCCTCTCTGCTTAGCCTCTTGATACCACCCATGATGGCTACCATGTAAATGCAGTGCTGTGCTGTCTACATAACATGGGAGCAGAGTTGGGGTACTGGACACATGACTTCATGTCTAGAACAGTCAACATATCAAATAAGAAGNTCATGAAAGGAGCTTAAGAGCGCACTTGGATCTTGGACCTGGGGCTCTTCCCTGCACAGTGGCTGCCCCTTCTGGAGGCCACCCTTCTGGTGACTGGGATGACGGGCAAGGACAGGGCTTTGGGGCTGGAGGCACTAAGGGATAAAGAGAAGGCTATGGCTCACTGGTCCCCCAAAAGGGCTTAGGACCCCATGTCCTTCCACCCTGACCACGTCTAGGTAGGGAGCAGATGGGTCTGTACTGTCAAGCAGGGAGTCGGCAGGGCCCCAGCACAAAGCTCTCAGCTCTACTTGAAGCAGGTTGTCCTTTTTTTTTTTTTATTTGCAGTTTCCCGAGACAGAACAAAATAAGAATAAATTTTGTACACCTACAAGGCTCAGAAAGAAAAGACAATGGAACTCAGCAAAAAGAGAAGAGGGAGGGCTGCCAGTACTGCAGGCAGTGACATGCTGCAGCACTGGCCAGCGGCCGATGCCACCACCCGCGAACACCTAGCCAGCAGAGCAGGAGTGACCTGCTCTTCAGAGGGTCATGCAAAAGAATTGTCCCCCAGAAAAAAAAAATCCCCAAATTATCCCAGACAGGCAGCTTTGTGGAGATAACAAGGTGGGTGGGGAGAGGAAAGGGGACCCCAGGATGCCAGGGTGGCTAGTCACAGGGCCTCACACTGTCCGTGGCAAGCCCTGCCACTCCATGGCCTTGGGCCACTCAAGTGGAGTCTGGCAGATGTTTACCCTGTGTCCATGGGTAGGAGACAGCTGTCCTGGGCACAGTGTGGATGAAAGGTGATATCCACTGAGTGTCTGTAGGTGGACAGTCCCCTTGGAGTTTAGGATCCTGTGTCCCCACTTCATGCCCCTCCCCTGGCTTGATTTGTAGTAGAAGATAAAGAAAATCCTGGTTGAAAATGATGTGAATTTGAAGTGGGCAGCACTGGGGTGGAGGCTCTTGGACTTCTGCAACCAAAGCTCCTGACCACTCCCACCCAACCTGGCTTCGTACCTTTCTCCCTAGCCTGACGCTGCAATGTTTCCAGCCTTGTGATTCCCTCTATCACCAAGGGCCAGGACCACCCACCATAANCAGCCGGCACCTAGGAGCACCACTGGGCCCTGGAGGTGGCACACTGTCCTAATGGACCCTCCCTCCACCCCTTGGTATCCAGGCCTCACACCCATAAATCTCTACCCCCAGCCTGCCTTCTCTCTAGGCTGTCTCATACAACACAGCCCTAACCAATTTTGTCCTTCCATGTGCCCCCCTGGCTGGCTCGTGCTCTGGCCCAGGTTAGGAAAGCTAGGAAAGCACTTCTACTTCATCAAACACCTGTGTTGACCTGCATTGCCCGAAGCCTGAAACCCATCATCTGGTCCCTCTTTACCACATTCTGCATCATTCAACCAAGACTCGAGCACCCAGACTCCAAACTCAATGGGCAAAGACCCTAGATGCAGTCTGGCCTGCTCCCAGCATCTGCCCAGTATTTCAGGTCCTCAGTCCTTGGTAGGTCTGCTGCCAACTTCACAGAAAGGAACTGCCCAGGCCAGGGGTGGACCACTGTTGCTCTGCTGCTGGTGGCAGGGAAGGGACAAGTGCTCCAAACAGGAAGGAGGCCATCCTCTGGCCCAGTCCTCTCTTCATAGCTAGGTGGTTAGGCAATACATGCCTTCTCAACCAACCCTTGCCAGGCATGAGGCCTGGAGGCAAGATAGCACCTCCATACCTCAATCCCCAAAGAACCAGAGCTGAGAGCCCAAGTTCTCCGATGACCTCAAGGACAAGCTTCTCCTACACACTCCATGGCTAGAGGAGCACCCGCCCAGCCCTTCACAGGATGAGGGATGGTAGGGAAAGCAGGGACGGCAGCAACTCTCAGGCACAACTAGCAGGAAAGGAGGCAGCCCCCAGCCCTTCCCAAGACACCTGACACCACAACAGCCAGGTTAGCACGTGGGGCCCATGCATGGGAGGAAGGATGCAGACGCCCAAGGTGTGGGGTGAGTGCGATACCTACAGACTAACACGGTCAGCACGGGCACATTCACGCCCTGAGGGTCCCCAAAGCCAGGAGCGCAACAGACACATGTGGAGCTTGGGTGGGGGGGTGGCCCCACAAATGCCAGATTTTTACAGCTTTTTCCTTTCTTTAGTTTTTTTTTTCCATTTCATCCGATGCCAATTTTTTTTTTTTCTTTTTCTTTTTTTTTCTTTTTTTCTTTTTTTCTTTTGCATGTGGTTGTCGTTGTTATCATCTTATTTTTAAAAACAAATCACATCTGGTCTTGTTTTTCTGCAGACACAGGCACCAGGGGAGGGGACGAGGCAGACACAAACATGCGACAGGCAGGCCGTGCGCCCGAGGGCGGCTGGGCTCCAAACACCAACTCTGTCCGGTGAAACCAGGCGCAGCTCTGAAACAGGAGGGCAGGTCAGCTTCCTCAGATCATCACCCCCACCCTAAGGACCCAAGCCTTTGCTACCTGGAAAAGGGCCTGGCAGGAAGCCATCAAGTTAATGTCCTTTCAGGAAGGGGCCTGCCAGGAGAGGCAGTTGCTACCTTCACCCCTTACCTAGGCAGTCCCTGCCATGGGTGCTAATAGTTACAATGAGCAGCATCGAGGACCCACCCTGATCCCTGACGCCATCCCTGACCCACCAAACTCTGGCTTGTGCAACCGTTCTGGCTTCATTAGCTTCATTAGCTCACCTGTCAGAGTACCCCACATACTATCTGGCCACACCTCAGGTACTCACCTCACTGCAGTGGGGCCACTGGAGCGCCCGAGCAGTGGAAATGTACATTCTGCCATTTGCCATCGCGGCGGTGCCACACGCGGGTCTCTTCGGACTGGCTGGTACGGGGCCGGCCCTGGCCATCGATGTACTGTGTGAGGCGGATGTAGGCGATGCAGGCTGCATCCTCACCAATGACGTGCACGTGCGGGTTCAGGATGGTGGTGTGGATCGGCTTGCTGTTCTTGGCCAGCACTGTGGACAGGCAGGTATTCTGAACTGACAGCACCAGGTACAGACACCTCCCACCCCTCCCACCTCGAATCCCCTTCATGGGGGCTGCCACAGCCCTTCCCCTGACTGAGGGTGTCTCCCCCTCAACGCCCTCCCCAACTTCCTCACTCACGGTTCTCGAAGTAGAATCTGTGGAAATCCATCCCTTCGACTAGGTTGCCCAGAGCTTCAGGCTCAAATGAGGTCAGGCCTGGGTCACAGATTTTCCTGGGGGGCAAACCCAAGTGAGGAGGGGCCCCATCCTCCATCCTCACCCTCCACAACCCCCCACCCCAACCCCCCGGGAGACTCACGCATAGGCCTCAAAGTCGCCGTTGTTGACTGCCTCAATGAGCTGCTCTGTGGTCTTGATGATTTCCTGCTTCCGGGCTGCAGGGAGAAAACAGGGTTGACCACTACACACTAGCCTGTCACATCCTTGGATACCCCCACCTCTAGCAGAGCCCAGGTAAGGGGCCTTGGAGAATTGAGAGCTGCAAGTAGGATCCACATAGCTGCTCCCACCCTGGCTCAGGTCTGTCCTCTTCAGAAAGGACTTCCAGTCTCTGGCACCTGTACCCAAATTGTCTCAATCACACTGGTCCCTCTTGTGCCACCAATGGCTTCCTCATTTCTATAGGCAATAGCTTCTTATCAAATAATGTATTTTTAAGAAGCAAATACCCTATCCAGATTAGAAAATATCTAAAAAAAATGCAGAAAGGGGAAATAAGCCTGCCCATAGTCCACTCCATTNTCACCTCCCAGCATCTGCTAGCCATAACTGCTAGGCTCCCATTCAGTCTCTCCCGTGGCCTGTTCTTCTGCCTCATCTTCTAACAGTGCCTTGTTCACTTAATGACTCCTTCCTCCAACAACTCTTACTCAGTAGGCGTGGTCATAGGCTTCAGGGTTCCTTGGATAGGAGTAGGGGTGGAGGTGGGGGTAGCTTTTGAGCAAAGGCTGAAGGACAGGATGGCCCAGGACTCTTCAGAAAGATCAAGTTGTCTCTCATCATTCTATTAGTTTCCCAGCCTCTAACCTACTTGTAGCCCCGGGCCATGTGCTGTCCTAGTAAAACCCACCCCAGTGTCTGCAACCCTCAGGTCCATTGCTTCTCCTGAGCACCACCAGATCTTGGCTTTGAGATTAACCTTTTAACCATGAAGAATTTAAAACATGAAAGCACAGAGAATAAGCCTGTGGCAGGGCTTCTGGTCCCAGTGGGTGTCTGGGTGCCTACCCCATCAGGTGCCCTGAAGGAGGGCTGAATCCACAACAAAGAGGTTGCCTGCTTCATAGGAAGCCCATGTACGCCATGTATGTGACAGCACAAGGGTATCTGCATCTCCTTGTGAACAGAGAAGCTGTGATTACTCTGATGTCCTAAATAGTGACAGCAGAAGCTGCTGGATGGCCTCTTGGGGACTTAGGTACACTCGTGTAAGAGCATATNGAATGTATACGGAATCCACAGCCCAATGTGTACATGTGTGTGCAGTTTATGAGTGTGAATATTTGCATGTACGTGAGAAGGCACACATGAGTGTCAATATGAGTATCGTATAGATGTGTGCGAGTATGCATGCATCCACATTTGTTCGTGAAATGCATGGGGAGTGTGTTGCATGATGTGTGAGCATGTGTGGGTATATGCATGTGTACCCATAGGATTCCCCCATCTTGGAAAAATGTCCTCTCCTAACCCAGCTCCCCTCCTGCCCTCCTGCTTCAGTTTCTTCTCTATTCTTGAGTCTAAATCATATCACCATTTGAACTCAGGGTAAGGTCATCACTGTTGCTCACCCCTCTAATGACAAGGTCCCCCTGGAATGCTGACTCTAGGCTGTGGGCTATGAGCTCCAGAGCCCCCTTCCTTCTGTTCCCCTTCCTAACCTATGCACCCCACTCTGTGANAGTACCAAAGCTCTGTCCTAGACACACAACAGCTCTTCTTGTCCTTACCTTTTGGGTCCCAGGGCAGCATTTGATACTTTAGTCCCCAAAGCAGCACCTACNTCCCAGTGTTCATCATTCTCGGCACCTGCCACCTCCCTCACATTTGCTCCTTCTGGCCTGGCTTCCACACTTGCAGCCAGCTCCTTCCCCAAACCCAGGCTTCCACTCTGCACTCCACATGTCCCAAGCATCCCCTGGGGCTTGTTAATCCCTTTTTAATAGATTCAGCTGCCACGTTCCTCTACAGAAGTTCCTCAGCACACGGCAACAGTGGCTAGAACTAAGTAACATTACTGCTTGGTTTCAAACGTGCTTTGATTCTACCTTCCACTGTGGTAAGTAGACTAATTTTCCATTTAATGAAGTTAGGCTGTGGGAGTCAATGTTAAATAAACTAAGAGGAGAGCCGTGATCACAGCACCAGTCAGAATGTGCTNGAGTTTGGGAACAGCGTTCTTGTGAGAGCCACTGGCCCATTTGACAGNTAGGGAAACTGAGGCTGTCTATGAACTGGACCTGGACACCTCCTGACCTGCAGAATGGCTGCTGCCTGGACACCAGTGGAAATCAAACATGAAGGAAGGACCAAGAAGCCCTGAATACAGGGATAACCCAGATGGAGAAGCCTGAGATCAGGGGCAAGCTGCCCCTGTGTGCGGCAAGTCCAGGGAAGAATGCAAAGAAGTGAGCAGGGTTTGGCTGGAGCCCAGAGTAGTAGACTCAGTCTGTCCACAGCTCTCCTGTGGGAGGCCAAGCGGCCTAAGGAGGCTGAGGGCATCTGGGTGGNACCAGTGAAGGTTTGTGTCCCTCCCTCACAGCTGGCAGGCAGGGCAGCTGACTAGGGATCAGCCAGGATCAGCCTGAATCCTGTGTAATCCCTGATTAGGAAGTGAGCCCTGGGGTACAGAGAGCATGAGGTGGGGAGGGGCTTGAGCCTGAAGAGAGCTCACGGGAACCTATAACCTAGTTGGTAGGTTGTAACCCCCCGCCCAGGAAAAAGGGGGCCCAATATCATCTGACGTCATCCACATTTTCCTGAATGTCTTTTTTTTTCTTCTGCCCAGTCCCTCACAGAATGACCAGATGTCACGATCCAGTTATTCTCACAGGCCCCTCATGAAGGACCCCTTTCCCTAGCCAAGCTCAGCATAGACCTTACAAGGGCAGATCAGTGCCATAGCCTTTAAAGTGATGTGGTCACTTGGTGCTCCCCACAGACCTGGCCTTAGAGCAACCGCCTGGTCATTGCACAGACCCCCAACGGCAGATCATGTTCCAGGCCAACACCCAACAAAAACAGTGGGACCCTTGAGAAGCTGTCTTGCACCCAGCAGTGGAAAGCATCCCCTCCACGCTTTGTGAGTACCGGCTGCTATCCACCCCCGACCGTGCCTTTACCCCATCACCAGAAATAACCTGGCTGGCTCCTCACAACTCACCCCTGGTCCCCTCAGCTGGCCATAGAATGCTCTAGGGGGTCACACCCTCCAGAGGCTGCCCCTTATCCCTCTGAACTGCAAACTGTGGATGCCCACCCTCTCTGCTCTGGCCATCTGCAACATCCCCCCCATCTCCGGCCCTAACAGGCAGAGGTGATGGGGTAAGACATCCCGAGCCCACCACTCAAAGCTACTCACCCAGCCACTGCCCTGCCATGCTGAGGCCCTGGCCCAGCAGCCTCTTCTCTGAAAACATCTCAGCACCACCCCCAGCCCCGTGTCTCCCCGGAGGCGGGGGCAGCGGTGGCTGCAGCCCTGGATGTCATCCATCCCTGTAAGTGATACTGGCGGACAGTCGACAGACAAGCAGAAGAGCCACCTGCCTGTGCTTCTCTTCCTAACTCGTCTTAGCCCTGGCTGCACCCCCCCACCCCGCCCGCTCAACGTCCAGCCTGGCAATCAGCATGCCAGAATTCCCAGGAGCTTCTTTTCCTGTCATCTTGTCCAGGAAAGTCTACTCTCACCCAGGCAGCCTTTTCTCAAGGGTTCCTCATGCACTGGTGGGCACCTGCTCACTACCATCTATCAGAATGTGGTGGCTGCATGGTAGCGAGGACTCCAGGTCAGTAAAGGGTTTTGGGAGCTTTCCTGAGTACATGAGTACACACACTTTATGTCCATAATTTGCATACACTGAAACCCACTGCCTTCTTCATGTACTTTGACATAATTTTTTGTGACCTGACAGATACTGTGCCCCCCATATCTCCACAAGATGGGTTATTCCCAGTCAGGCTGGCTGGCCATGTACCACACTGGGGGCTTGCTCCTCCATGGAGCTGTCCGGGCCACTAAAGTGCTACTTACATGGGGTGGGCAAGGGGCCAGGGAGAGTCGGAGATGGGCAGGGTGGGGGGCCCACTGGTGGGAGGCCCTCAGCTTCTGGGGTCCCTGAGCCCCGCCTCACTGAGTTGAGGATGTCAGAGATCCTGGGGGCTGGGGCAGAACAGACACACATGAATACAGGTGGGAGGAACATGCAGGTAAGAAACCTACAGAGAGCCAAGCCAGATAGTAGGGGAGGCCAGAGGGAGATGTGAGCGCACCAGAGTCACAGGGACACACGGGATGGGGGAGGGCAGAGTGGGGTGTGGAAGGAGGCATCAGGAATGCAGATACTTTTGTCCATTCTAGTGTGCTGAGCTGGAAGCTGCCGAGGGCAGAGGATACCCTCCAAGGAGAGGCAACCTGGCCCCCAAGAAGCCAGAGGCTGTTGCTGCAAGTGACTGACCTTTGAGAAGTCCTTGACAGGTGGGTAGAGGAGTGGATGGAGGGAAGGAGGGATGTTCAGAAGGAGGCACTATTTTGGGTAGCCTAGGCCAGTGGAAAGCCAGGCTTCTCTTCTGAATGCCTCCTTACCTACAAGGCCTTGGTTGAGGTTCCCATTCTGACACCTTCCTTGACCTCCCCTGCCTTGGTTAGTGAATGGNGTTCAGGGACAGGGTACATCAAGAATCAGGGGCTGCTCTGGAGACAGGCTCTGGGGCACTGTGACCAGGCCAGGGTAGGGTGTAAGTGGCTAGAAAATTCTTGGCAGAGATGGTCTGAGGGACCCCAGCTAACTATTATGCAGGGGTGGGCCTGAGATGAAGTGAGGTGAGCAGCGTGCAGGAAAGGAGTAGGGGAAGGAGATGAGTCAGAGGTGCTGGGCCCAGAAGGAGAAGCCAGGTAGCTGCCCAGCTGTGTTAACGCATGTGCCTTGAATAAGGCCAGCCAGACTGAACACCCATCAGGCATCCTGGTCGGGGGAGCTTGGCCGTGCATGGCAGGTGCAGGAAGCTGAGCACTGGCCATTCTCAGGGAGCCCTTGGCAGCAGAGGCAGCAAGCCTGGGGGGCTACTACTTACACGGGGTGGGCAGGGGGCCTAGGAGACCCGGAGACAAGCAGGGTGGGGGCCCCACTGACAGGGGTCCCTCAGCTTCTGGGGTTCCACAGCCCCTTCTCACCGAGCTCAGGATGTCAGAGATCCTGGGGGCTGGGGTGGAACAGACACACATGAACACAAGGCAGACAGACATATGAGGAGACAGAATTGACAGGACAGAGGCAAGAAGATTCCCTGTTCTCACCACAAGGGAATCTGGGTCCTGGCTTCCTAACTGGTGTCAGTCTTAGAAGCAAGAAACCTCCAGAGGTGAGGTAGAGGGAGGTTTGGGTAGACCCTGGAGGCCTAGAAGTCAAGGCCAAATTCTCCAGGGACCATCTAGTGGCCACAAGCAGGAAAGTAGGCTATGACAGCATCCCCATAGCCCAATAGAGGCCTCTGGCTGGACAGCCCCAGTCTGGGAGCTGTGTGAGGGTAGGGCCAGAGCCAGGAATCCAGGCCTGTCCAGTCCTTGGCCCTTGAATGTCCCCTCAGAGAGTTGTCAGGCCTTTCAAAGTCATCCCCACAGCAGCGGGGCCCAAGCTACTTACATGGGGCTGGAAGGGGGCTAATGGGAACTGGAGATGGGCAGGACAGGGGGCCCTCAGCTTCTGGGGCTCCTGAGCCCCTCCTCACCAAGCTCAGGACATCAGGGACCCTGGGGGCTGAGGCAGAACAGAAGCAAGCAGTGGATGGTAGACACTCAAGACAGAAGGTGGCAGAAAGAGCCAAAAGGCACAGGACAGCTGAAAAGATTAGAGGTGTAGAATCCCAGGCCACTGCCGGGGACCTAGGGGATAGAAGTGAGGATGTCACTCTTGGGGGCACCCATAGGTGTTAGAAGTCATTTTGTGGGCCCATGCCAGGCCCTGCAAAGATCAGGCCAGGATTGTTGAGTGGTCCTCACTGAGCATGGTGGCCTTGGGAACTGTCCTGGCTCTGTCCTAGCTCTGGTACATGGCTGAGATAAGAGTGCCCCTGCCCTTCATTCCCAAGGCTTCCCCNACCTTGGCTCCTGCTTTAACTCCCAGCCTCATCTGCTGCTGGCCTGCTGCTCCTGTCCCCTTACAAACATGAGGCTTGGCTACCTTCCTCATAGCTCATTGTCCTACTGAGGACAGAACCTTTGACATGGAGGTACAGGTAGCATCCATGCTGCCGACTCTGGGGCCTGCTTCATCTTGTAGGACAGTGTACTCTCCTAGGTTCAAGGACCAATGTCCTGTGCTAATGTCCAGTCTGGAGTGTGGAGGACACTCAGGGACAGCATTGTAGCTGGCGAGGAGCAAACGGGTAAACTCTGTCTGACCACTCTAAGGAGCCATCATAAGGACGGGTTAGGGCTCCATGGAGAGCCTGGAGCTGTCAGACCTCATTCCAATGGGACAGAGAAAGTGGGGGAGGCTGGGAGGCCACTCACTGATAGTGGGTGTCCTAGGGACATCTGTGAGAACACACATCACAGGCACGGCTCGGGGTGTGGCACAGAAGCCCACCTCAAGAGGGAGCTCCTGAGTCATCAAAGAAACAACACTTCAGCTACTTGGCCACTCCCTGGCAAGCTGAACAGAACCAAAGCTTAGGAAATCCAAGAGAAGAACAGCATCTTGATCAAATATTACCCATGTACTTCATACCCTGTGAGAACCGAGTTTCTGGCTCCCAGAACTGTGGCTTCCTTTGTCACATGTGCACTATGCCTGAGATATCCCAGCCATGATGCCCCAAACATGCTTTGACTTACACCAGACAGGCCCTGACAGCAGACCCCCAAACCACTATACCACACAGCAAGACCAGGGATGCTTCAGAAGGCCCACCCACTGCCAACACCATGGCCCAGCATGACCAGGAAAGGCCTCTGTGAAGTACCTTTGGCATCTTCATCCTCTATGGTTGTGTTGGTGCTGTCAGAAGACTCCTGAGGAAACAGAGAGACAGGGTTCAAGATGTGGTCAAGTACAGGCAGGACACCTTCAATGGTGGAGTTTGCCTGGCTTCCAGGTAGGACTCTGCCTGGCTAGTCCTGAGGATTTCAGGAGACAGACCCTCCCAGTAACTNGGGAGAAAGTTCTAGCTGTGTATGTTCTTAGGAGGGCTTTCACACCAGGGCTCNTTCTGTCCCCTGCAGGCCACCACATTTCCAACAGCAAGGGCTTCAATGTCACCTTCCCCAAGAGACTCTGAGACACTCAGCTGACTCTGACAGNAGACCTTTTGAAATCCCAAGGTGAAAAAACACGGGACTTGACTGTCTTTTAGTGATGGAAGGCCCCCAAACCTGGGCAGTGGGCAGATGTGGTTAGCAGCTTTTAGGTGAGGGATACCTTCCCCCAGAAGAGATGAGATCCCTAATGCCACTGTCCAACCTAGACCTGGAACTTCAGCAAGCCCCGAGTCTACCACCTTCAAGCGGTGGCTGACTTCTGAGCACTTCTAAGTCCAATATGTCCCCAGAAAACCAAAGAAACCTCTCACAGGTCTTTGGCACAGACACTGACTGAACGTGGCTCTGGGACAAAACAGGGCCCTTCAAATATAAGGTCAGGCCTTACCCTGGCCCGAAGGTTGACTAGTAGTCCTTCAGAGGAGAGTACGACCTCACCTGACACGAGGGCCGAAAGGGTACCAGTCACTCAGGTGGGAGGAAAACAGACGTTTGGTGTTCAGAACCATGGGCATATCTAGCTGCCCTTGGTTCCTGGCACGGAGAAGGGCCGGGTGCAGATTCTGGCCCAAGGAAGGGGGGGTACCCACCATGTCACCTTGTGTGATCAAGCCTGGGTATGTCTGACCTGCCAGCCCAGCACAGTTGCTGTATGGGAGATGGTTCCAACACCTGCCCATCTCTCCCACCTCACAGAAAGCCAGCCCCTCCCGGCCCCAGGTGATGATGTGATGGGAGCAGATGGCAGAGCAGAGAGGAGCGGGAAGCGCTGGGGCCACACTGGGGGGTGAAAGTGGAGCACAGTCAAGGAGCAGAGACAAGGCTCCCGAGAAGCAGACCGACCGCAAGGCCTGCGGCAGGTGGCACTCTGGAAGCTGTGTGAGCTCTCTTCAACGGAGTCATTGTGTCCTGCCACAGCCCCAGGCAGGTAGGCTTGTGGGCTCTGCCCTACCCTCGGGGTCAGGTCACTACACATCTGCTCTCTATCATAGGTACAAATGCTTCCCCCAGGTCACCGTCCACACCCTCCTCCTGGGCCCACACCTCCTGCCCAAGGAAAGGGTGAGGAGTGAGGTGGTGGCAGTACCTTAATCCCGTCCACTGGGTTATGGATAACGGTGGTTTGAGGCTCCTATAGAGGGCAGCAGACAGAGGAAGGAAAGAAAGAGGGACAGTGAGAAAGAAGGAAGCAGAGGATGGGGAGGGAGCCAGGGAGCCAGAGGAGTGGGCAGCGACCAGGGTCTGCCCAGAGAGAGTGTAGAGCAGAGGGACAGGGGTGGAGGAGGCAGGCGGTCAGCAGGATGGCCCAGTAGGGATGGAGGCAGCAGGTGGTCAGCAATGGCCCTGGGTGGGTGTAGAGTAGGCCCAACAATGATGGAATCAGCAGATCTGCCAGGCCAGAGGCCAGGAAAGATGGAGCTCACGGGGCCTGAGAGAAACTGTAGACGTGTGTGGGCTCTGGGTGTTCTCCCCACTCCTGCCCCAGCACGGGAGTGGGCACAGGACTAGAGATGTTGTGGGGGTTGGGGTGGCACATGGGATGGACGGGGTCCAAGGTGGGGCTGGCTGTGAGGCCGGTGTGAGCCACCCCAGGCACCAGGTGAGCTGACGCCTGGCACCCTCCTGCCATAGTCCCACTGCTCTTAGCGACTCCCCGACTCCAGCCAAAATGATCTCTTCTGTGCTCCCCTGATTTGACAAAACCAGATTTCCTATGGGGAACACCTGCCTGGATACCAAGGGGATACCAAGCATACTACTTCAAACTGCAGACCCATGACCCACAGCTCAGAAGGCTGGTGCCTGAGACCACAGCTCCACAGCCCCGGGAATGTGATGGTCACCTGAACAAGTCACCCAGGGCAAGGGGGACAGAGGACAGAGTTGGCCCAGTACCTTCTCAAGGAACAAGAAAGAATATAGTCGGGGTATCATGGAGACCCATATCCCACCTCAGCAGGGGTCCCCAAACTTCCTTCTCTGTAATCCACAGACCAATATGGTATATGGCTTTGAGGAAAATAGTCCCAGATGGACAAACCCACAGCTCCTTCAACCACATACCTCCCCATCACACCAGCATGGCCCTGCTCCTCCTCCTCAGGCTCAGGATGCAATACTCCAGGGTACAATCCCTCAAGATCCCAGCCTGGGCCCCTCTAAGCTAGACTGGCCAGCCNCACAAAGTGAGGGCCTTGAAGAGAGGGATCCACAGCAGGCCACTGGCCTTCCCTCTCAGTGGCACCTGACGGCCTTTCACTGGAGCTTCTTGAGGCAGGGTGGTCCAGAAGTTACCACAGCTGAGAANCCATATCTCTCTCCAGCACCTGGGTACCTCAAGGTCCCAGGGAAGGAAGGGCTCACCAAGCAATTTTGTGCCTGCCTGACCTGGGGCCCCTGATCCCATGTGACTTCTCCTCTTGGGATTCAAACCCCTATTCCTTGCCATTCTGTTCTGTCTCCACGTGTGACTGACTTGGTCAGAGACAGGCAGTCTCACCAGACCCTGCCTTGCAAGGCCTCTCTGTCAGTGAGATGAGGCAGGGGNGGGGGCTCAGTACCAGGGCAGCAGGAGGGAGGGATCCTTTGGGGCTGGTGATGGCCGAGCTGTTTTTGGTGCTGTTTGTCTGTGGCTGTGGAGAGAGGGGAGAGGAAGAGTCACTAGGGAAGAAAAGGGACCCTCCCTGCCCCAGTATCTGTGGGGGCATGGCTTCTCAAGCTAGAACCTTGAGGTCAGCGGCAGAGCTGCAGGTTCCGGCATCCTCCCCGGTACCCCACAAAGGGCTTAGTCGGTGCCTCACCTTGACTCCATCTGCTTTCTTGTTGAGTAAACTCTTGGCTGCTGCATTGGGAAGGAAGGGAGGGATCGTGAGCTCCTGGGGCCTAGGGTCACTGTCGACGCTGCCCCTCCCCCACCCTCCCCCTTTCTTCAGGAGAGAAGCTCAGGACCTGAGGTCCAGTAGCCTGAGGCCAGAGGCAGGTGTGGCCTTGACATCTGGCCTGGCCCTAGAAACAGCAGAACCGCCAGGGGTGCTGAGCCAGGCTGCCTGNGGAGCCTCATCCAGGACCACCCTGCCCCACGGCATCTTCAATGATTCTGGCACTCCTTGCAAGGCACTTGGGAGCCTCCTTGTCCTTGCCAGTGACTGGCAGGATGATCTGCCCCCCACTTCCCAGGACGGCGCCAGGTCAGGATTGGTAGGCATCAGGGTGCAAAAGGAAAGTCATGCTCAACCTGGCCCTGCCCTCTGCAGTCCTGTGCTCCCACTAGTATGGTGAGCCAAAGCTGGCTGTCACACCAAAAGCCTTGTCCCAGCCCCCACCCCTCCATCTTCTGATGGGCAACAAACTTCTGCACCAGGGCTACACCGCTTGGCCTCCCTGTCCTCCCCGTGAATGGCCCCAGCAGCCCTTGCCATGAGACCGCTTGGTGGCTGTGACTGTGGCCAATACCAGCCTCTTTGCCCACAAGCCCTGGCAGACACCTGGGCTCAGCAGATGGAACCCTTGGTTCCAACACTCCCCTCAGAGATGAGGATGGGCCTACCTTTGGCCCACCTTTCACTCCAGCACTTACATCCTCTAGAGCAGAGCTTAGAGTTTTAATTACAGAATTAAAACAACAAAAATAAGAGAGCGAGAGAGGAAGTCAGCTTACCTTACAGAAAAGGAAAGGTGAGGAGAGGAGGGAGTGAGGAAGGAAGAGAGGAAGAGAGAGAAAACAAGATTTGTGTTGGTTCAGAAAGACCCCACACGGGGCAGCAAAGCCAGCCTGTCCTGGCCCAATGCTCCCCAAGAAGAGTCAAGTGGCCTTGTGGCCAACACAGCAGGTTAGAGGCAGCCACAGCTGGCACAGCATGGTGGGGTCCACAGCCCCTTGTCCCCAGGGCCCTTCCCCACAACATCCCGTGCAGCTAGACACTGGCTGACCATACCCAAGCTCAGGCTCTCCTGCCTACTAGGGGAACCCATGCTGCCTGCTGCAGACCTGGTGGGGACATGGGAGCAGCATATTTAGTCCTGGGGCTGTAAGAGTCAAACACGGTCTTCTGTCACACAGCAATGTCACCGTTGTGATCAGAGATGCAAACATCTAGGCCACACCTCGAGTAAGAACTCTGAAGGGTTCTGTATGNATCTANAGCTCTGAGGGTGACTTTCCAGAGACCACAACCAGGCCCCACTGCTGCCTGCTGACCACCTCCCTCCCCAGCCAGATGAGACAACTTGAGCCCGTCCAGGCTCTGTATGCTGGGACATGGGGACGGGGACATGGGGACNTGGTTACCTGAAGCTGCATACTATCTTGGAAACCAAAGGGCTTTTTGAGCACTGCTGTGGTGGGCACTGGTTTCCCACAGCCTTCCCCTCTCAGAGTTTTTGGTACTTGTCTCAAAAATTCTGTTGCTAGCAGGTCTCTCTGAAATGACCCTGCCCTTCACATGTCATCTTCAGACATGGGACCCCCTAGACCCTCAGTCCCAAGGTAGTCCCAAGGCAGGTTGCTAGGGCTAGAAGTGCTGACTCCCCATATCTCTGCAGTGGACTGTGAAGCGCCTTTGACACTGTGGCCAGATTGTCCCTAGAGTTAGAGACCNGGCACTGTGTCCCCTGGTATAGCCCTCCTCTTTGTGGGTGCTGTCCTCTCTCTTCCCCATCTTCCCACATGGCTCATCCCTAGAGACACGAGCACCGCACCAGCAACATGGGTTTCCTCAGCATGAGCACTGGATCCTCTACTGCTAAGGCTGCAGCCTGCTATGTGCTCTCTACCAGAGACTTAGGCCTCACATAGCTGGGTGACAGGATCCTCTCTGGAGCTCAAGCAAGTAAGACAAGTCCTGTCCTGAGGATCCTTGTTATGGCTTTCTGGGCAGCAAGGGAAGAGGAGCATTTCTAAGATGTGACAATTTCAACAGGGAGTCTGCAGAAGCCAGGCTTGACCCTACACCCCAGCAGACCGTACAGCCAACCCAGCATATNCCCTGGTGGATTCTGAGTTGGAACCAGTGAAGGTCAACATTGGTCTGAGATTCAGTTGTGGCATCGTGGTACCCCTCAGACATCCTCAGAGGGTTCTCACAGGAAAAGGCACACTGGAAGGATTAGGCCCTCAGAGACCCTAGGATGGTCCTTGATCTTAGAAGTGTTCCATTTAAGTCCTCAAGTCTATCAAAACCACAGTTCCGAGCTGTGCTACTGGAGATGAAGTTATTTGTGGAAAGAGAACAGGGTTTATTTGGAGGTGGACATGCTGTACAGCAGACTTGGACCTGGGTGAGCCATGTCATTNCAGCATCCTTCCCGCTCCTCTTACCAGTGGCCCATGTGTGCTCCAGACACAGCCTGAGGTGCATGGCCTAGCCTCCTTGATTGCATTAGCCCTGGCCATATGCTTCCTGGAGGCTGTCTTTCGCCAGCATTCACATCTGTCCTGGACTGGCTATNGTTCACTGCAGCCAGGAACCTGTGCACACCACTCACACCACAGTTCAGAGGCAGAGGAGCCACTTCTGGGGTGTCTCAAGTCAAAAGGATTTAGTAGGTGCAGCCGGAGCCAAAAAGTGGACTGAACTACCATGGGATTCCAGATACCTAGAGCTGGGGCTCTTCAGGCCTGTGCCTCCAACTCAGGAGGGCATTTTCNGTTCCCAGGTCTCAGGTCAAGCAATTACTCCCAACCCACAGCCAGCCTGACAGTCACAAGGCACATATCTGCTCNATATGGGAGGGATGGTGGAAGCCAGACTGCAACACACTCTACAGCAAGGGTCTCCCTGCTGTCCAAGGTTTTCTGCCACACTGGAATGTCTGACAGAGACATGGAGAAGGGAGACCCCCGACATGTATCCTTAGTGTNTGGTTGGGCCAACCTAATGGAGTAGATGGGACCTTCATCCCTGCCTCACCCACTATCTAGTTGCTATGGACAGCCATGCTGAGCTCTTCTAACATGCACTGACCTCCCTCTAGGACAGGGTGACCCCCTCAGCACCTGGGGCAGAGCCACAACATGCTGGCAGCCTCATGCAAGGTTGCCCTCGCTCACTTGCAGGCAGGCGAGCATTGCAGCAGGAGTGTTGGGCAGAGCATGGCTCAGAGGTGACCTGTTTCACACCACTGTCTCCTGGCAGCCACTAGCTTCATCTTTTTTTTTTTTTTTTTTTTTTTTTTTTTTTTTTTTTTTTTTTTTTATGAACCTAGCCCCTCATGGGCTTCAAAAAGGCTATAAAATGGACTTGGGACCATCCACACTGGGCCCAGGTGGGCAGAACAGACCCCTCTTAGGATGACCTGAGCATCCCCCAGGAGAAGGATCCTCTAGCTGGCAAAGTGTTGCTGTGGCCCTGGGGGCGTTGTGAGGTGGATCTAGGCAGGCACGTGGAAAGGGTTGGACCTCAGACTGTGAAACCTGTGTCCTACCCTCAGCCCATACTCGAGGCTGTAGGGGAAACTGAAGCTTGGCTGAGCCTGTGTACTGCTCTAAAGTTGTGCTAGCACTCAGTTTGGATGGTGACTGTGGAGCCCATGATGAGACCTCAGGGTTACTTAGTCCTCAGAGGGTCCCACACCATCCAAAGGAACAGGTTGTCAAAGTCCACCTTCTCCCTCAGGGGGTTTGGGACCAAGTAAGAAGGGACTTGAGGAAGGAACCTGCAGTCCCAGACACTGACACCATCCCCACATTCATTCTGGGGAACTCTGTAGCACAGACCACCAGATCCATCCGTCCCATCGGAAGAAGTGAAGGGCCCTACAGCTCCTTGGGACATCCTTACCTCCCTAACCTTGATCTAGGGGCTCCCCTTCCAGGACTGAGACCTTCCAGCAGCAGGCTCAGTGGCTTCCTGTGAGGTCAGGGTCATTGTGAATTGGGTCTCCAGATTCCCAGAGGCCAGGACCCGAGGGTCTCAGCCAAATGCACCTGCAGGTTTGATGGGGCCTCTCTTTTTATAGACAATTAAAGCCAAATGCATCTGGAGTTTGATGGGACCTCTCTTTATAGACAATGAGAAGGAGCGAGGGGCAGCCTGATTGCCCAGGGTGGGGCTTCTGCTGGGATATGACTATGACAGGAGCAAAGCTCCCAGGGGGCTGCCAGCCTCTGGGGGAGGCTCTGGGGGCCTGGCCAGTGGCTGCGTGCAGCAGGGGGGCTGCATGCCAACAGGAGGGATGGGCAGGAGCAGGTGGACACTGGGCAAGACACATCTACCTTGTTCCACCAGCCCCATGGTGGTGCCGGAGGCCGCGGTGGACATTGTGGCCGGAGCGGTGGTCTGTCTGCCCACTGTTAGCACCAGGTTAGAGACGAGGGGAGGAAGGGGGCGGACACAGACGGGGTGGGGCAAGGTAAGGAAAGAGAAGAGACAAAGGAAGCAGAAGAAGATTAGAGTTAAAGTTTAGGTGGGGGATGGCTCCAGAATCCCTTTCTCAGGAGAGTGAAACAAGATTGGGCCGATAGACACTGAAAAGCATTTGCCTCCTTTCTCCTTAGAACACCCCAATGGGGCTTCTTGTGCCCAGTGGGGCATGCAGGGCACACAGCAGACAGGACAGTCCCATTAGTGTTGGTGTGACCGTGTGCCCATTCCCGGCAGTACAGCATCACAGCAAAGTAACAGGAGGCAGGATACCAGATACAGACGGACAAGGAAAGACAGCCATGAACGCTCGCACACTTAGTGTCAGACGACGACGGAGAAGCCACAGACATAGCTGTCTGGGCACTAGGGCCAAGACTGTCTCCCCAGGTGGGTCCCATGGGTCTCTAACAGACCCTGGAGACTTCATTTTCCCATCACCCACCCTAAACAACCAGGGTAGGTGGCCCATGCAGAACTGATGAGGTTTCCCTGTGCGCAGACCTTAATCTCACCCACCCACCTTCAGCTATCTCCCACACACAACACGATACTTCGAGTGCCGAGGACAAGGAGGCCACAGGGCTGCCCAACAGATGCTTGGACGGATACAGGTGGCGGGCCAGGTGTTGGCAGCACAGACACTGGGGTGTCAGGTGAGGGACACAGACCCAACAACACGGAGGAGGCGGGACTGGGGCATAGCAGACCTCAGCAGCTACCCAATGAGGGAAGCCAAAAGGCCTTCTGGGAAGTGGAAAGTCTTAGAGGTGAGGACAGAAGCTGGGCCCCCACCAGCCTGGAAGAATGGGACTGAGGGCTGGTGAGGAAGGAGAGGGCTTTCTGGAGAATGAGGGTGGCACTGAAACATGGTCTTCCCTGGAGAAGAATGTCTCACCTGAGAAATTCCGTGTGGCCAACATAGTGGTGAGGATAGCTCCCTAAGGAGAAACAGAGCCGGGGTCACCCTGTTAGTGTCTGTGTCCTGCTGGCTTCTAGCCAGAAGACCTCTTGTGTGTGCGCACACGCACACGCACACGCACGCGCGCACACACACACACACACACACACACACACACACACACACACACACCAGCTCAGCCTTCTGGAGAAGTAAGAGTTCCAGAACCCAGCAGCTGCACCAAGGCAAGTCACCATGTCCACAATTAAAGCTCACATTACCCACAAATCATAGTGTCAAGACTCCTGAGAAGTAGGCATGGCCAGGAAGGCTTGCCACCAGGATAGCTCCTCTGGCCCAGGGCAGTCAGGGCTATCCACAGGGCTTTGGGGAAACTCAATCAAGCAATGGTTCGTAGGCCTAGCCCTGGCCTTGACTGGACAGCAACCATCAGGCTCAGCCCTTTCTACCTGCCTCCCCAACCTGCCGGGCCCACCAGAACACTTCTTCAGCTCTGCCTTTTACAAAATCTGTTCTGGGCCAGTACTCCTGTCCTCAGGATGCTGAAGTGGTCAGCTCTGCACCTAGGGCCAAGCTCTGACCCTGTGAGCTGTCACAGCATCTGGAATCCTCTGATCNGGACTTGTGAATGGACAGAGACTTGAGGGCTTCTGCTTCTTCCTCTTCTCCAGGTCCCACTGACACGCCCACTTCCAGCATGGGGGCCACCGGGACACGAGGACAGAAGGATGGAGGCTGAGCTGCACCTACCTTGAGCTTCCTCCTTGCATTGAACTTCTTCAGGCATTCCACAGTCTCCTGTCTGTGCATCATAGAGGCCACAGTGGAGCGTTGCTGTCAGGAGAAGGGAAGTCACAGGGCNGTGAGGGGCTTTAGATGTACCAGCCTTGTCCCCCAAGCGGAAAACAGAGGAGGCTTAGGAGACAGGGTCAGGGTAGTGGCACTCTAGGGCCCCACATTCTGAGTGCTACCAGTCACCATGACAATGAGATCACTTGTTCCCACCTGCTGTCCCCAACTTATTTCCAAGTTCAAGTCTCGTCCTTCATAGACCAGGGGAATGGTCAGACATGAGGAACAGAACCCCAGGGCCATCTTGGAGGCCCTGGATATGCCCACCAGGAATTGGTCCCTAGAGGCTGCCAAGGATGACTTACGCAGACCCATGGATGCTTCAGGGCCTCATGGGCCGTGATGCGCTTGGCAGGGTTGATGGTCAACATCTGGTTGATGAGGTTTTTGGCTTCAGGAGTAACGGTGTCCCACTCAGGGGATGGGAACTACAGGAGGAAGTAGTGTACAGGGCAAGGCTGAAGTCCCTCCTCAGGCAGAGGCCATGAAGAGGAAGGTAGACCCGGGGTGTGGCAATCCCCCCCTCCACACCGGCGCACACTCACATCATAGGCCCCAGCCTTGATCTGCTGGTATAGCTTGTGCTGGTCCTCATCCCAGAAAGGTGGGTAGCCCACCAGCAGGATGTACAGGATCACCCCTGTGGATGGGGAGGTGAGCAGCATAGCCCTGGAGGGCACCAGGGTCAGTCCTCAGTGTCCCTTTGCCCCCCTAAGCCATGGGGAGCATGGCATAAACAGCCTGTAATCCCTGCTCCATCTCCACCCTACTTCACTAGGGAGCCTGGCCAGCCTCCTCTGCTGTATGCCCACCAGAAAGAGAAGATCCCACCTAAGGAGCCTGTGGTCTGACAGCCCCTGGTCCCTGTATCCTGGTGTCCACTTGCTCTGGACACAGACCTACAATGAGCACAGGCAGACAAACATAATGGCCTGGGGCACATTGGTAATTCTAGTCAGAGTGTGAGATCCCTGCCAAGGTAGCCCAAACACAGGTCTAACACACACACTTGGCTCAGGGCAGGGTAAGCGAGCCANCTGCACACTCTGGGACAGAGGGAGCAAGCCCTGAAATACACGACCACACATTCATCATGCAACCCAACCANCTCTCACACACAGGTCTTACCACATGCCCAGATGTCCACAGGTTTGCCGTATGCCTCCTTCCGAAGGACCTCAGGGGACAGGTAGCCGGGCGTTCCCGCAAATCCTATCAAAGGGGAAGGGACCATGAAGGGTCATGAGGAGATGCCAGTACCCCCTGCCCACCCCCTGACACTCACCAAACCACGCCTGCTGGTCTCCCTGCACCTCGATGGCCAGGCCGAAGTCTGCCAGTTTCACTGCGGCCCCTTTGCATTTGCTGGCCAGAAGCAGGTTCTCAGGCTACAGGGAGACAGCCATCAGGGCACAGTGTTCATACCTCGAATAGTTGTGGGGGGCAGGGGACAAAACAGGTGGCAGCAGTTTGCCGGACAGAGAGGCACAGCCTGCCTCCCAACATGGGTGTCCTTGGGCATGACTGAGTCCTAGACCTATACACTATAGCCCAGTTCCTCTTTGGGGACAAGGACAGCCATCCTAATCATTTAAAGAGAAGCTGGCTCTCAGCTTGAATTTGGGTATCCTGCTTCTCAAAATGGGAACCAAACCTGTGGCTCACCCTCACAAACACCCACAACAGTTCCCACCACTGGGCTACAGGGCTATTTCACTGATACAGGGCCAGTCCTGCCCCTCTCATTTCAGACATGGCAGAGAGTTCAGGGGTTTGGGCAGTAGCCTTCACAGGACATGGAGGAACACCCAGGGGCTACAATGCCTGGGTCAGCCCAGGGCATCTAGCTGCCAGGCATAGCCTGCTCACCAAGTCCCACCCAGCCCCACTACCACATGGACAGAAAGGAGGCATGGGCTGCTTGGTTGTCTGTACCCACAGGTGGGAAAAGCTTCCTTAGGAAGAAGCATTCTTGCTTCAGCAGGAGGAATATGTTTCGTCCTAAAGAAGTGACCAGNGAGGCTGTTGTCTCTGGGTTGTTGAAGGCCTGAGAGGCTCCTCTGCTACTGCTTCCCCTGGCCTTTCTGTCCAACCTCCTATCACAGTAGAGTTCTGGCAGCTGCTTTAGCTCCCAAGGGGCGGGTCTCTGGGCTGTACTCAGAGCTCAGCAGGACGTTCCTGGCTCCTGACCACCAGGGGGCTCCTCAGCCCTCAGATCCCCTTGGCAAACTCACAGGCACCCTCACCATTTCACAGAGGCACTTCACTCCTGGGATCATACTGCAGCCAGACCACACACTGCCACATGGCCTGCTTTTGTTATCTGTCTCAGAGACTTTACACAGCATAATGGTGGCTCTTGGAATCAAAGTGTGCCCACCTTATACAGAAAGACGTGGGCTTCCTGAGTTGGGTGCTCTGGGCCTACAGGCAGACAAAAGCTTAGCTGTGGGTGCAAAGTAGGCAAGCCCAAAGCTACAGTTCCCCTAGAACTCCCTCCCCCCTGGTGCTAGGCAGGGGTCATGCTCAGCCTTGCCCATTTTGGTTTTGCCATTGTAAGCATGGCAGGGGCCCCANGCTTCACTGTGGCATCCCTTGCCCCTTCCTACAGCAAATGACGATGGAGATGTGTCCAGCAAATGGGGGCCCTAGACGGTGCAAGGCAAGAAAGTCTGGAGCCTTGGAGGGAGACAGCAGTTGGGTCATAGAGGCTGGACTGCACTCTGGCTCCTTCATAGCCACCACCAGGGACACACCAGCTAACCATGCTCTCTCCTGCCTTGAGTGACTGTGTGGCATCAACTTATCGTGCCATCTGTGAGTCTGCCTCATCAAGATGGTGGGATTTCTCTCTGGGAAAGGAGGGACATTCTGTCTTTTCCATGGGAAAATCTTGTTTATCCAGGATTGGAGATGTGAGGGAACACACCCTCTTCTATGCTTCAGCCTCAACGTTAACTCTCTGGGAATGGAGTGCTTGTACCTCAAAAAATGGAGGGACATATGCCCCCCTCATCTCGGGGGTCTTGTGCCAGATAAGACAGAGCAGGACCCTCAAGGGAGCAAGGACACATGAAGAGATGTAGGGAACATCTCGGGCCTACTCTGTGTGACACCCTCCCCAGGACAGCTGCAAAGACTGGCCACTGGCCTATGGCCTAAGAAAGGAGTGACCACCCCAGTCAGCACGAATGCTCAGGGGAAGGTTGGCTTTAAAGACATTCAGGCCAGGACTGGTATCTACACTGTCCCCAAACAGGTGGACTCAGCAACAGGTCTTGGGAAAGGAAAGATTACAGGGAGGAAGGGAGGAGGGGAAAAGGGGAGGCTTCTGAGAGTTTGTAGTCAATTATTTTCCTTTCATAAGGCAGGGTCTCATGTAGACTTGGCTGGCCTCAAACTTGCTACGTAGCCCAGGCAAGTCTTGAACTCCTGAGCCTCTTGCCTCAATCTTCCGGGTACTGGAATTAAAGGGATGAGCCACCACACCCAGCTACAAATTTTCCTTTGAACAGAGCCTGGAGCCCACAGCCTAGCTGTGGACAGCAGAGAATTGGAAAGAAAGACCAACCCTACTCTCATCACCTGTCCCCGGCCACCTGTGTCCCCCGCCTCGCCCCCCACCCTAAGCTGCATCTTGTGTAGAAGACTAGAAAGTGAGAGTCTGAGTATACATCTGTCAACAGGATGATTCCAGAAGGCTGGCTCCTCCAGAGATAGAGGCACTGGGTTGTAAGTGTGCAGCTACATCTCACATATATGCACGCACATGCATGTACACGCCCAGCAACTTTTATACACGTGCACCCATGCCTCTATGTACACACATGTGCACGTGGTCCCATATGGAGACAGACACACACGCACTCACATTCCTTCATGCAAGCATACAGTATGCACACACATCTTCCACACCCCACACCCCTCTTACTCCACACCTCCTTTTACACCGTTTGGAGGTGNGGGTGACAGCACCTATATCACAGGGCAGGGTAGAAACTCACCTTGAGGTCTCTGTGGACGACCCCCATTTGGTGACAGTGGAGAACAGCTTCCAGGATCTGCTGGATGCAGTGACTATAGCAAACAGCAGGCAAGTTAGTTGAATGGTCCTGGGCTGGCTAGGAGGGGAGGAGCAGCAGGAGGCATGGGGAAAGGCAGGAG
>LZPO01008026.1:211903-229294 GCA_001675575.1 Neotoma lepida
GNGGCACTGGGGTTCAATCCCCAGCCTGGGGGAGCATGGAGGATGTGGAGAATCAGGGGGAAAGGAGATGCTGGCCACAAGGGAGTCTTCCTCAGCCCCAAGGGCAGCTGCTCTAGTCCTTACTCTGCCTCTCCTGGGCCCAGGTCTGTGTAGAAGCCTGAACCAGATCCACAGAAGTAACTCTGAAGGGAAAGGCTCTGGTTTCCAGCTTAGCCCTTTAAGGCTGAGCTAGGTGAAACTGACCCTAAGCTGTGGGCAGCAGTAGTGAGCGCTGTGGGAAGGGGGTGGGGGAACTCAGGAGAGGAAGGACGGAGCAGGTAGGAGCATGGGTGCCATGGTACGTAGACGAGCCTGTCTGCTTCAGAGCAGTGACATGCGTTACTGTGTGCTTCTTCATCTAATGGACATGGCACCTGGACGTCCATCAGACCGCCCAACTCTCTCCACGTGAGGGCATCCAGCTCAGCTTCCAGGAGCCTCTAACTAGGGGACAGCTTGAGTACAGGAGTCCCCTGTGTTCCAGCTCTTTCCTCGTTAGTGACATCTATCAGTGTCAGCCTCAAACCCTTCCTGTCTGTCCACACATCAGACTCAGGGCTACCAGCCCCATGTACACAGAAGCCCTGTTGCCTGTGCTCAACTCTCCCCGCCCCCATCCCAGTAGCCTCTGGAGCCAAGCACAAGTTCCATGAAAACTACATTCATGTTTTCTCCCCATGAAGCTCACTTGTGGCATCCTAATGTATGAACTTGAGGTCTNTGAGTTCAGAAAGAACCATGTCCAATATGTGGGAGGCAGCCCTCTATAATGTTACCACCTCTCACCTGTTCGGGGCTCTTGAGACCCCTCCTTCCCAGCCTCCTCCCAGGGTCCACCTTGGCCCATCTCCTGTTCCTGCCGTTTTTGAAGGGCCTATATCACAGTAAGGAACTGCCATTTCTCAGGACATCCTACTGTACCTGGTACCATCACTTATCCTTGCCCTCTTTCTGGTCCCCAAGAGAGCCAAGCACTTATCACTCAGGGTGGCTCTCAGTCCCATGCAGGTTAGGGGTCAGCTGTGTTCATGGCAAGGCCTGTAGGACTGCTCAGTCTTCCCACAGGCCAAACACAGCATATACCAGAACCAATGGGGGCACAGCTATGAGTTCAAAATACTTTCCCCAGCCCTGCCAAGTGCAGAGGGCTCCTCTTGACTCTCCCAATGGCCAACGGGCCTCTCAGACTACACAGAATGAAAAGTCAGGCCCTGTGGCCCTATTTAAAGAAAATAGGGGGAACAGACTATACCAGTCATGTCTGTGGTTTGCACAGCTCTGCTTCAATGACCTCTCCTCTGCCTGGGATGTTCTTCCAATGGATCGTTTTATGTGCAGACATATTCACTGGGAAATGTCATCCCCCTAGACACCACCAGCAAAGACCCAGTCTGCTCCACACACTACAGAGAACGCTGGGGGCCAGAGCAGGCACTTTCCTCAGTGAGTTTCCTCCAGCTCNGTCTCTTAAGAGACCATTTAAGTCCAGTCAAGGCTCTAGACCAGGCCCTGTGGTCTTACCCTCCATGATGGCATGACCAGCATATGTGTAGCAGTNCACACTGTCCTACCCACCTGTCCCCTGAGGCACCCTTCCTGCTGGTTCCGGGTCCCCAGAAAACCACTAAAGACCTCTTTAGGTGCCCAGAGGTACCAGCCCTTGCTGCTGGGCTTGCGATCTTCCCTTTCTGGCATAGTCCAGTTCTCACACAGGTGGAGGCTCCTCCCAGACTTCACAGCCACCCTGAGAGGATCACTAGTACCCAGGAACAAGCTGGTCAGCAAGCCAAGGCTCTCCAGGAGAACGTGGTACCAGGCTGCATGAGGGAAAGTGACCATACTAGCCTGAAGGCAGGCTACCCCTGAATGGCCCCCAGAGAACTCTCTTTAGGGACCTTTCCTCAAGCTGCTTTGGCCCGATTGCTACCTCCATCGTCAGGCAAAGTCAATACTTTTCTTAATGTTTTGATCAATTTATAAGTCACTCTGTGGCCAGAATTATCCTCAAGCAGCATTCTGGACACTGGCCAGGTTCTGGACACTGGCCAGGTTCTGGACTTGGTTCTCCGTTTGGGACCTCGTCAGCACCACAGTAGCTGTCACTGTGTCCAGCTTCTAAGACTTACAAGAATCGGTGTCAATATTTGGAACTTTGTTTTCCTTGTTTTCCTAAAAGACTTGCTCACCTCTAACTTTCCCCTACAAGCTCCAGAATAAAAGCCCTGCGGCACTCTTAAAGGAACCTCCAGCTTCCCTGGATAGAAATGGTTTTAGAAAAGCCACTCTTGTCTGTTTTCCTGCTCTGGACAGTAGGAATCTGCCTCCACTGCATCTGGCCAGATAGTGTTCTCTCAACCTGAGCACAAGTTCTNCCCTGGTCAGTGTTGGGATCCATCCTGAGGTGAGTCAATGGCCGTAGNGTAACAACCACAAGGCTGACCTAAACAGACTCCCCGTTAGGCACCAAAGCCTGAGGCAGAAGCATAAAGGTCCAGCCAGCAGACCGCCAGAGATCTGAGTCCCGGCTGTGTGTTCTCCCTCAGTGCAGGGAACTGTGAGAAAGAAAAGCCAAGGTTGCAGAGGAACAGCCCTGTAGACACTAGGGCTGTGGGATGTAGCCTCTTCATGGGGATTCCTCATGTGCTGTCCCCTCTTCTCAGGACTCAGGCCGTCCACCCCTTCCTCACAGCCTGTTCACTGAGCATGCTCCTTCTCTTGGATTCCCAAATCCCAGAGAGACAGAGCTCTGTGAAGAGCTGCGTGGTGAGACAGAGTCCCATGTCTTCTGGGCCAGGGCTAGGTCCAGGAAACCTTAAAAACTTGCGACACTCTCCACACAGTTTCCCTGGGAAGCAGTAGGGATTCCTGTCCTCTGAAGAGGCATGAAGGTTCCTGGCAAGAATAAGGAACACTTCCCTCTCCCAGCCTACAGGTTCCTATGACCTGAAGAGCCTGAGTGAGAACTTGGAAACTCTCAGCCACTCCCGGTCTTGAGCCCTCCTGGACCCAGCACATCTTGGACAGGGTTGTCCACCCTATTCCTCCATCCCCTGCAGCAACAAGGCTGGGGGTCCGGAAATGGGGGGTAAGGAGACTGGGGCTCTGCTGCAGGCAGGCATCTTAGAGCCACCAGAGGGCGCTGCGGACCCGTCCAAGAGAGACTGAGGCTGGAGCCACTGTGTGGCCCTGTAAGGCTAGCCGGCCTGTATGCTGAGGGTGAATTCTGACCTCAGTGGCAAAAGCAGTCCCCAGGTTAGAGGACAAGGCTTACAGGGACCCCACCACCACCACATGGGGTCATAGGGATGGGGGGGGGGCAAGGGTTGGAAGACATAGGTAAGGAGAGAAGGAATATTAGACACCCCAGCAGGTACTTTGGAAGGGCTGTGACATCCTAGCTTAATGACATTTCCCACCTAGCATTTTAGGTNAGAGAAAGGAGCTACCTTCTACCTTCTGCTTCTCTTATAAGTAGAATATAAAGGAAAATTTTCTTCTCCTCCAGTTCACGGGACAGGCCTCTTCTAGGATGTTTTTCAAAACACAATGTTTTTCCTGAGGGAGCCTTCAGAAGGACCCAGCACCCTTAGTTTCCTGACTGAGAATTGGGGTCACAGACCTGTCCCACCTTGTCCTTCTCTTTCCCTTGGCCTCTGCTGTCTGGCTCCATGGGGAAGACCTAAGAGGCCATGCATAACGAGCCAGGATGCTCATGGCTTCCCACAGGGACTCAGGGCCTGTGGTGAAAGGCAAGGGTGCTAGCTGCTAGTACAGAACCGAGTCACATAAAGCTCCTGCAAAAATAATATTCATTTTTCTCAATTAGAGATATAATACATATTCATTAAAGACGAGCTTTAAGATAGACAAGATAAAAATTTAAAACCACCCATAACTCGACTGCTCAGAAAGGACCACTGTGGTTCCTTTTCTTTCTTTCTTTCTTTCTTTTTTTTTTTTTTTTTTTTTGTTTTTTTGTTTTTCGAGACAGGGTTTCTCTATGTAGCTTTGCGCCTTTCCTGGAACTCACTCGGTAGCCCAGGCTGGCCTCGAACTCACAGAGATCCGCCTGCCTCTGCCTCCCGAGTGCTGGGATTAAAAGCGTGCGCCACCACCGCCCGGCTCCTTTTCTTTTTAAACGCACATCTATCTCTGTGGTCAGGCAGAGGTGGACAGGGCCCACAGGCAGGGGTGACCATCTGCAGATATCCCTGAGACAAGACACAGTCTGGGTAGCATCTGATGAGAAGCCACATCTGACACCCTTCATTCCAGTCCCCAGCAGCCATGCCATAAACAGCCATCTCTGGGTCATCATCCTTCTTTGTTGTCCTGGCCAAGACTGGCCTGGAGAGAAAGGCTGTTTCCTCAAATATCCATGAGGAATCCANGCCTGGATGGAGTTCACGTACCTCCACTCACCTGCACACCAGAGGCCCATAGACCCAGGGCTCAACCCTCTGCCTGGCATCCTGGATGGGAGGGCACGGGGCCACTTGGCCCTGTACTAAGACTATGGTTTGGGGTCTCCCCTGATCTCTTCTCATTGCCCTACAGTGAGGAGAGTAGGGGTCCAGGAGCTCTGAGAGGAGACCAGTGGTACCTTTTCTAGCGGCACCACGAACACATTCCTATGACCACGAAGGGTGGAGCCCAAGGTGGCTCTGGGAGGCCACCACGGCTGGGGATTGATTCCTGGTCTGTCTGTCTTTCTTGGAAAANCCTGTGGACAGGCTTATCTGTGGGAGGCTAACGGGCTATGGATGGGATGTCCAAGAGCAAAGCAGGAGGATGTCCAGGGCTCCTCCCCTGTAAGCCACCCCAAGAGCACCTCCTTAATGCGCATGCCCAGCTGCTCCCCACTCTGGCCACTCCTCTGTGCTGGCTAAAGGCATGCCAGCAGCCCTTGCTCCTGCCTCTTGCTCAGAGAGTTTCCAGTTGGCCCTAGACCTGACGACACTTCTCCTCAGGTGACCTCTGAGGGGTCATGGAATGGGCAGAGACTCACAGGACAAATGTGGGTTACAGAAAGGGCAGGAGTGGGGGCTAAGTGGGGAAAGAGCTGGAGGTTAGGAAAAGGGAGCACAGGGTAGAGCTCTGAACCCACCTGGCATCAGCCTCACTGTAGTACTCTCTCGCCACGATGTCTTCGAAGAGCTCCCCACCAGTGACCCTACAAGGCAAGCACGTGGTCATGGATCCTGGAGATCCTCATCATCCTGATACCTCCATCACTGTCACCACCATCATCACCCATCATCACCACTGCCACCACTACCATTNTGACCACGGTCATCACTGCCACTACCACCACTGCCATCAGGACCACCATCATTACCACCACCATTGNCATCACTGTCCTTACCATCACTGTCCCTACCACCACCGTCATCGTCATGGCTGTTCTCATATCATCCCCCATTACATCACCATCACTACTACCATGACCACCATCATCATCACCATACCTTATCACCGTCACTCCCGATCACCATCACCTCCATCCTAGGACACCCACAACTTATCCAGGGCATACTTGCTCACACCTGATTTCATTTAATAGTTCTAGCCTCACAGCCATCCCCTGAGAAAATTGAGTTTCTCAGATCTAAGTGGTCTCCCCAGAGTAGGCAGCACAGGGCTTTGAGCCAGGGCTTTCTAGTGTTAGACCCAGAGTTGTGACTCTCTCTAGATCTGAGGATATCTGGTTTCTCCACTTCAGTGCTCCCCTGTCCCGGGACAGATTTGAGGCCTCACACAGTGGTGAGTGTCCTGGATCTGGCCTCCATGGTGGGCTGAAGTCCTGAGATACCTGAGCTCCTGTCCCCATGAGACCACAGATGACAGAGCTGGTATGCTCTGCCCACACACCCTCCTGTCCTTTGTCTCTGTCTCCAGCCAGCAAATGCCCACCCCAAAGTAGAAAAGGCAGCATTGTGAGTGTGTCGTTTGCACACATGTGCAACAGGAAAGTCAGATTCAGGAGCAGCCCAGGTAAGGGGTTGCTGTCTCCAGTGCTGGGTGATCAATTGTTTGAGTCTCAGGACAAAANAGTCTTGAACCAGGCTTTGCAAATTCAAGTCTGGGCAGAGGAAATGGCATAAGGCCAATGGGTTTTGGTGTAGAGCTGTAGCTCAAAGGACACCCTTGGAGGTGCCAGATCTGTGTCAGGGCCAGGCCCCCTGAGGTACCTCAAGTGTTCAGGAAGTTGCATTTTGGTGTGTGGGCACCAGGGCCATCTCCTGGGCCAGAGTCTCAGGGCAGGGAATTGGGCCTCCACTGAGTTGGCTGCCGTGGGAGACTTGGGACCACAGCTGGCATTCCTGCCCTGGAGCTTCCATGCCCAGACCCAGTGTGTACCAGTCATCTCCCAGAACCTGCAGAGCTCCAAGTTGACAAGGCCTCAGGGCCTGCTGGGGTGCTACCAGACCACCTCAGAACCCACAACCCTGAAGGCTCCAGAGGTGTTTAGGCCTTCTGTTCAGACCCACCGCAGTTTCTCCCTGCAGCTGCCTGCCTGGCATGTCTTGGGCGGTCTGAGAGATAAATGTGTCATATACACACATACATCCCTTCCCCCCATTCTCTTTCCTTCTCAGTTCCTGCAATAATTGCAGCCATCTGTTGGCCATCGGGGCCCTGGACAGGACCACCCTCAGTCCACAGGCCTCTGTTTTTGGAGAAAAGAGAGCGGTGAAAGTGGGTTTGGGGCACACAGGGGAAACAGTGACCCTGTCCACCTCAGGCCATGAGACTGACGTGTCAAGACACAGATTCAGTCAGACTGTAGTGTTATCTAAATGATAATTCTAGGCAGGGTCTTGTGGGACACATAGTGATATCTGAGAAATAACCAATCTCCATGAAGAGGCTGCCTAGCTTCTTCACCAGAAGACCCTACAGGGAGCAGACACTAAGGCCTGCATGTCCAACAGCCTGGACATCTGTCGTCTGAGGGAGGAAGAGCAGAGAGGTGGGCCTAGGAAGGCACCTCCTGTTCCCATTCAGCCTGTTGCTCAAGGGCAGCCAGAGGGCATGTGGTAACCATGGTAACAGCACCAGATCCAGGCTTCCCTGGCTGTGCAGTCTGGAGGCCACCAGGGCAGGTCAAAGCCCCTGGGCCCCCACCCAGCCCAGGGTCCCGAAGCAGCCCTGATTCACGGACAGCTAAATATAGTGCTACTTAACAGGAGCTGTCAGGAGTAAGGGAGATGAGATCACTGCTTCTAAATCCGGCAGGAAGTGAGAGGC
Source organism: Neotoma lepida (assembly GCA_001675575.1). NCBI lineage: Eukaryota > Metazoa > Chordata > Mammalia > Rodentia > Cricetidae > Neotoma > Neotoma lepida. Next base: position 219,194 of record LZPO01008026.1, read on the forward strand.
GGAGTTGGCCCCAAACGCCTTCTCACTCAGCTACTGCACACACTCTCATGCAAACACACTCACATGCACACATGCACACACACACACACACACACACACACACACACACACACACACACACACACACACATGCCTGTATCCCCAAACCACACACAGGTACAGGTTCACACTCATAAAACAGACATCATGCATGTACAGCCATGGACCTTACATAAACCATCTCTGTACTTACTCTTTCTCACAAGCTCAGGTACCATCACACATGTGTGTGTACATACATCCTTTCACTCATAACTATAAAGCACGTGCTCATGGCAGCTAGCTGTGCCCCAACCTGGCATGACAGGATTTGAAGCCTCAAGGCCTCAGAAGGGAGGAAGGTGGATGGGCACAGACTGTTCCCTGTGATCTCCCTCCACTGCCCCCATCTACCAACTTTGTGCATGGAGGACCACCTCAGCATGTCGGACTCAGACTTGTGGGTAAAAACCTGTGCATAGCCAAGTCAGAGGTGGGTAGGCTGGACATGTCTGAGAACAAGGAAACCCACTGCAGAGGTGCACTCGAGAAGTGTCCTGATGTGGGGACAGAACTGGTCCTGAGTCTGAGGAGGCTGAGGGCCCCACNTTGAGAGTGAAGGAGAGTAAGGGTCCTTGGCTCTGACACTTACAGATCGAAGACCAGGTAGTGGAAGCCTTCTTCAGAGATGCTGTCATGGAGACGTACTGCAGGGACAGAGAAGTCATGAGGAGCTGGAAGTAGCCCAGGATATTCCCCAGTGCCCACCTCCACCCTGTCTGGGCCCACACCAGCAGCAGTGGTGCAATGCCTTGAGTGAGGGAGTTCCTCTCTGTGACCCACCAGGTGTCCTGCAAGACCAGGAGGCTGACTGGCACTTGGGGAGCTATGAACTGGCTTTAGGTGCTTCAGACTGAGCCTGAGGGGGCAGCACAGAGCTCTAGGCAGCACTTGCCCCTCTCTGCTCTCCTTTTTCCAACCCTACCAGAAGGAAACACAGGGAAGGCTCGCTGCCGAGCCCCTGACAGGAGCCACACCATCATAGGAGAGAATTCTGCAGGAAACAAACCCATTATTCATTCTGGACCCTAAGATTGCCCTTAGCAGGGACTAGGCTTGGATGAAGGCTCAGACCTTGACTTCGGATTCCTTTTGGCCAGTGGGGTCCAACAGTCTCCCTCCCTCTGGCCCTATTTCCACACCACTTGGGAACTTGTGCTCAGGTTCTCTCCTAGTCCCTGCCTGGNCTGGGCAGGGGTTGATGGGCTGTGAGGAATGAGGAACTCTTGAGCACGGATGAAGGAGTGAGGGAGCTGTGGTGAGGTCTCGGGCTTGGAGCTGCTCTGCACCAAGCAGTAAGGATTTTCTAGGAATGAGTCACTTTGGGCCCTGCTCTCCCACATGCAGGCTCTGCCCTTTGCTAGAACAGCCCTCTATGCCAGGGCTGCTCTGAGCACCTTGCATGTGTTGGTTCAATTAGCTACCTACCACCCCTCCAGGCTGCAGAAAAGGGAGCTGAGGCGGAGGTTGACTAATCAACTGAGGGTACACAACCCACGGAAGGTGAAGTGGGGCTGTAGGATCAAGGGTCTGGTTCCAGTGAGCGCAGTGCCAGCCTAGGTCCTCCTGCTCTTGGCATCTCTAAGTTCTTGCTGTCTTCAGCCACCCAAGACTGGGCCACAAGGCTGGAGGGTGAAGAGCAGCCACCTTCTCCCTGGTCCCACAGGGCTCCAGGACCTCAGGCAAGAACAGCCCACACAATTCCTGCTCCTGGCACCCTCCCCCACTGTCCTAGTTTCTAGCTGGCTGCCAGCTCCTTCCTTCTTGGCACTGGTTCTCCCCGGCACCATCCTGATAGTATCCTTATGTCTAGGAGCTCTGATATCTCCCTACTCCCCAGATTGGTTCCAGCGCCTTAGCCCCATGGGACACTTCACCTCATGTCTACCTTTGAGAGCACACTAGGCCCCATGCCCTCCACAGAGCCAGGAAACAGAGGGGACACTCTCTGTGGCCACCAAACTAACTGTGTAAATTGGGAGGGACCCCCTAGTCACCTCAACCTCAGTCTACAGCTCTGTAAACTGGGAAGAAGCAACACCTGCTCATAGGTTGCTATGAATTATGTGCTCACACGAAGCAGTGAGTGCTCCCTGTATCTGTCATCATCACCACTGTCCTATGTGCTCACACGAAGCAGTGAGTGCTCCCTGTATNTGTCATCATCACCACTGTCCTATGTGCTCACACGAAGCAGTGAGTGCTCCCTGTATGTCATCATCACCACTGTCCTATGGATATGAGAAACACCAGATGACTGCGACTCTGAGTCTGGGGCCACTTAGGGACCTGGGCTGCTTTCTGAAGCCCATGGCAGTGGCCTGGCAGCAGCTACGATAGACATAGGCCCTTCCACTTCTTCCTCCATTTCCTGGATCTAAGCTCAGCAGCATGGCTTCTCCCCCAAGCCCTACCCAGCCCATCCTCTGGGACCCCCATCCTTGTCAGCCTCTCAGTGATGATGGCTATTTCTACTTGGCCCCCTAGATGCTCTATTTCTAACTGAACCCTGACTCTGTCTAGGCTGACCTGTGTCTCCCTAAGTCAAGATGAGTCCCTGGTGCCTGCTCGCAGCCTGCTTCCAGGACCTGCCAACAAAAGCTCTGAGGTTCAGCCAAAGCACATTTGTCTGGCTCCTTCCTAGTGGGGGCCCATCAGGGTGGCCTGTCTGAGAAGTCCCAGCTGCCTCCACTCTGGGACACACGGCTCTGAAGCAGAGAAGGCTCCCGGCAGTCACAGGAGAGCTCTCTTCCATCTGTCCCTGAGGATGCTGTTCTAGAGAAGGCCCAGCTGTGTCCTTGGAGTGTGTGGAGGCTTGAATAGGAATGGCCCCCACAGGTCCATAGGAAGCTCATTGGAGTAGGCGTGGCTTTGTTGGAGGAAGTGTGTCACTAGGGGGTGGGCTTTGAGGTCTCAGAAACTCAGTCCAGTTCTCTGCCTGCTGCCTGTGGATCTCAGCTCCTTCTCCATGTCTGCCTACATGCTGCCATGCTTCCTGCCATGATGATAATGAACTGTAAGCCAGCCCCAATTAAATATTGTCCTTTATAAGAATTGCCGTGGTCTTGGTGTCTCTTCACAGCAATAAAATCCTAATTAAGACAAGAGTTGCTTTGTTGACCCTAGGCTCCCCAGGAAAGGCCTGTGGGTGGGNCTGCTTGTCCTTAGCCACCTGCTTAGAGACGGAAGAGGCTTGGCCAGGCGGGTCCCATCTCCTTTCTAGGACACAGGTTCCTCCTGCAGAAGGAACCACAGGGCTCTGTGTATGTGGAATTAAGGGATAGGTACGTTAACCCCATTTTTGAGAACGGTGCTTATTTTAATGGCTTTGAAGAAACCCTAACCATCACATCAGATCTGTGAATTCACAGAAAAGGCTGAGGAAGAAGGGAACTGTAACAAAAATCTATGTAAGAACAGAAAGGAAATGACACTCTGCTGGCTGGTAAACAGGTGGTGATGGGTAAGTCCACCGCAGCCCCTTGCCAGGCCAGCCAGGAGGGTCCAGGTCAGGTGGCCAGTGGCAAATCTCACCCAGAGCTAACACACCCATCTCTGTCTCCCAGGCCAGACGAATGCAGAAGCATGACCATGTCCCCTTCCCTGGTCTGCTGTGGGCTTCCTGCTGCTGGGGACTTCCCTCCCTTCTGCTGAGCAGAGAAAGCTCAAGGGCCCAGACCCCCAAATCCAGCTGAAGTTGTGGCTTCTGAGGGCAAAGAAGCTCCAGGCACCCAAACATTAGAGACTTGGGGGTCCTTCGGCTCATGATCCCCTGACCCACAGTGGCACTGGCTCCCACCTGCAGGTCAAGCACGTGATGTCACCAGTGGGCATAGCTATCAGAAGCCCTGGCTGCAGCTCTTGCAGGTGACCCGAGGCAACCTGGGACTGCCTCTTCTGGCACAAGGCAGGCATTTATAAACATGCTGACTAATGAACTCTGGAGCCTCCCTGGGAATGGCGCTGAGCTCAGGGACACATCCAGGTGAGGCATAGACCATCTGTGCTCAAGGAGAAGTGTCACACAGATACCAACTTCACTGTTACAACCTAGTCTGGAAGCCCCTTCACCCGGGGACCCTGTCTTGGGTGGCACAGGGTTCAAGACCACATGGGTTCTTCTGTTCATNCCATCTTCTTCCAGACAACCCAGAGGAACCCCTTCTCCATACCAGGACCCCCCTATTAAGGTCTGTGGATGTATCCCTGTCAGCTCTGATTTGTGGATCTCTTCCGAGCTTCTGAGGGCCTCTCTGCTGACACCAGGACATCTGGAGTCCAAAGACTGGGGTGACAAGCCTGAATGAGTTGGGCTGCTTCCTAAGAGGGGGATTCAGGCAAAGCTTCCTGCTGTTGCAAGTGACCCAATCAGACCTCCNGTCTCCCTCTTCACAGCACAGCAAAGGTCAGGCCTCACCCAGGGCTGCTGTACCTTCCCAGCCCTCCCTTTGACTCTGAAGGACACTGGACCACTCTAGGGCAAGCACTNGGCCAAGCCCTGTGCTAGGGAGCTGGCAGCTGGGGGTTGATGAATTCACTTTATGGCTGGTACTGGGGTGAGTCCATGAACCTCACTTACAATGAGACAGCTCAGCAAGTGGGAAGCAGGCCCATAACCTTGGGTACTCATCATGNTGGCTGCAAAATGCATCCCAAACCCTACGGTGCATTTCCTCTGCTTGNCCTGCCTGTGGGCTTCAGATAAGAGTATGCAGGAGTGATACCATGTAGAGTAGACCATAAGGAGGCACATGGTTCCAAGGGTTCAACAGGGTTCACGTGTGAGCAACACTGCTCTCAGGTGTATACTCAGGGGACTGAAGGCAGGGACTCACACACCTGTGTGCCCCATTAGAACAGAACCATTCACAATGGCCAAGCAGTGGAAGCAGTCCCAAGTGTCCATCAAGAGACAGNTGGACAAACAAAATGTGGAACTGCCATGCAATGAATNTTATTCAGCCTTCAAAAGGAAGAAATGTTAGTTGGGCAGTGGTGGTGCACGACTTTAGTCCCAGCACTCAGGAGGCAGAGACAGGCAGATCTCTGAGTTCAAGGCCAGCCTGTTCTACAGAGTGAGCTCCAGGACAGTGGGGGCTACACAGAGAAACCCTGTCTCAAAGATGAAGGAGGAGGAAGAGAAGAAGAAGNAGGGGGAGGGGAGGGGAAGAAGAAGAAATTCTGACAAAGATGACCCCGGAGAACATCGCCCAGTGAAATAAGCCAGTCCTGGAAGGACAGACCATGTACAGCTCAGCTCCATTTCTATGAGGCTTTGAGAGTGGTCAGTCACAGACACAGAAGCAAAATGTCGGGACAGGGACAGGAGGAGGGGGATGGGGAGCTGTTTAATGAGGGTGAAGCTGAAGGGAAAGAGGGGAAAGGTTTGGCTAGGGGCAGTGAAGGTGTGTCCGCTGCATTGTAGATGTGGTTAGTGCCACAGGACTGTGCAGCTACACAGGAATAGTGCCATGTATTTATCGTAACTTTTAAAGNCAATATCNCTTCATTTTCTCTGTGTCTGTCTCTGTCTCACTCTCTCTGTTGTCTCACACTTGTCTCTGTTTCTCTGTTTTGTCTCTGTAGATTGTATTTGGAAGTGTCCCCCAAAGGTCCACATGTTGGAGGCTTGATTCCAGCACAGGGTACTACTGAGAGATGGATCCTGCAAGGGGTGGGGCCTAGTGAAAGGAAGTTCATCAGTGGGGATGTGTTCCTGAAGGCGATCTTGAGACCCCCATCCTCTCTACCCGTTGTTCCCCCGATGCCATGTGTCAGGTGAACAGATCTCTGACATTTGCTTCTGCAACAGGCCCAAAGCAACCAGGCCAAGCAATCATGGACTGTTACTTATTGTGTGTGTGTGTGTGTGTGTGTGTGTACTATGTGCATGAGTGTATTCATGTTCACACATGTAGGGGCACATGTATGTGTGTGGGTACATGTGGAGGCCAGAGGCTGACACTTGGTGTCTTCCTCAATGATGCTCAGCCTTAATACGAGGCAGGGTCTCTCACTTGAACCCAGAACTCACTGATCCAGCCAGCATGCTTGCCCTGGGCATCCTCTGTTGCCACCTCTTGAGCACTGGGATTGCAGGCTGGTCACCATGCCTGCTTGGCATTCGCATGGGTGCTGGGGACCTGAGCTGCGGGCTTCTGTGGCAGGTAAACACTGTACCCACTCAGCCACCCGTTCAGTCCCTGGACTGACTGACATCTCTGTAACGATGACCTAAACATGTTTCTCTTTACAGGGTTGATTTTGTCACAGCAATGGAAACTGACTAACACCCTCTCTCCCTGTCATCCCTGGCTTTGGAGGAGCCTGTTCCCATGTCACAGTGATGCTTACACGGCTNNGNGGNGAGATACACATATGGAGAGGAACTGAGAGTGTAGAAGGAGCCATCTTGGAAATTAATTCTGAGGCTCCAGTCAAGCCCTGGGAAGACACAGCCCTGGCTGGATTCACCACACTTATGTGCCAAGGCATCACCAGTATACTGGGCTTGAAGCTCAAGAGGGCTCTGCTACTGCTNCTGCTTCAAAATCCTTTTTAAAAAATTATTTATTTTATTTTATTAGTGTTTTGCCTGCATGTATCTATGTATGCCAAGTATACTTGATACTCACAGAGGCCAGAAAAGGCGTTGGATTTCCTGGAATTGGAATTATAGGTGGTTGTGCACTGCCACATGGGTGCTGGGAATCCAACTCGGGTCCTCTGCAGAGCAACACGTGCTCCTAAGGGCNATCTCTCCAGCCCTGCTGTGAAATTCTTAGTAACTTTTGAAGCAAGGACACACATGAGCACTTTGTAGTGGGTCCCACAAGCTCTGTGGAGGCCTCCCAGCAGATCAGCTGCTCTTGGACAACCCAGCCTGGTCGGCCAAGGCTTTGGGGTTATTTGTTCTGTAGCACAGATGGATGCCATACTTGTGAAACCACTGTATAAAAGAAGCCCTTCCACCAATAAGCGTGTAGCTGGGCCTTAGTTCAGGCCTCTGGAAAGGAGGGGCTTTATAGTGGGTGCTGCTTCTCCTAAGGGAGAACTTTGTTTTATACTGTTTCCCAAGCCAGTCAGCTCAGCTCATCCCACCAGGTCCCTGGAAGAGTGGCAGGAGCCATTTCCAGTATCAGAGGGAAGACAGAGGTCTCTCCCCTCCTCAGCCTGTCACACACTGCTTCCTGACTTACCCCCAACCCAGAGCCACCTCCCCACCTGTCCCCCTGCACTTGCTCATGGTCTCAGGGTGGCCTGTGGACAGCTTTCTGTTTAGAAGTGGGGCTGAGGTGAGGGAAGGAAGAGAAGGCTGGGGTGAAGCCCTAGGAGTCCTGTCACCTCCTCAGAGAGGCCCTGGATCTTCAGAGAGGGTATCACAGGAGCCCCACAGCCTCAGGTCTGTGTCCTGGAATGCTCTGGTTTGGAGTCCTAACCTGACGGAAATGAAGCTGCTGTAAGGACTTGTAAGTGGCCTCTTCTCCCCTGTCTACAATAGGAAGCCAGAGCCAAGCCACTGCTTGGAACCCACCCAGAACCACACCAGGCTTCCAGCCAGGCCAGGGCAGATGTCTTATTGAAGAACTAAACAAAACAGCAACCTGAAGCACACTTGGGCCCCCACCCACCCAATAAGGCCATTCATGCAAACACAGGTAGAATATGTTATAGCTCTTGATTGCTGCACTGTTGGGGGTGGTTAAGCAAGGGCTTGGAGGTACAGGTGGAGTTGGAGTCTTCCATGATCCCCAAAGGAGATACAGCACCCAGTGGTGAGGTAACAGGCTCTTGGCACTGAGCTGCAGGCACCCAGTGGCCCAGTGGTCCCATGGACATTGCTGAGATCCAGGTTCCTGGGCCAACTGAGACCTCTGAGTCAGCTCTCCAGGGCAGGCCCAGGCACTGCAAGTCAAGAGGGTAAGGCTCTACACTGGGTGTGGTGGCACGCACCTTTAATCCCAGCTGGGAGGCGGAAGCAGGTGGACTTATGAGTTCAAGGACAGCCTGGTCTACACAGCAAGTTCAGGGCCAGCCAAGGCTACATAATAAGACATTGTCTCAAAAAACAAAAAAAGAGGGTCAGGCTCTGAAACTCAGAGNCTAGGATCAATCAGCGGGTGGCTGAGACCCANAGGAGCCTCAGATGAAGGCTATGTCTCTCCCCAGCCAGGTCTCAGTGTGAGCCAGTGGCCAGCTGAGGACTTCCAGCACCTTCGAGCAGGACAGCAGCAGGAACTCCCACACTCCCAAAGCAGATGAACCTTCCCTCTCTCTGTCAGCCCCTGGGCTGGAAAGAGATGTAGAAGCCAGGTTCCCAATCTGGTCATTTCTCAAAGTCCCTGGAGATCCCTTTAAAATGGGTTCCTGGGCTGTGTCCTAGCTAACCCAAATCTTTGGAGGGAAGAGCCCAGGAATCCACTGATAAATCCCACTGCCTCTAAGGTCGGTCAGCCCTGTATCTGTAGATGTGGGCAATCACACCCAACGTGTCTCGAGCTGCTCCCCAGCATGGGTAAGATCTGAGCTCCCAAACTCTTCCTCAGTTCCAGAGGGCCCAGAGTTGGGAAGAGCAGGCAGACACTCGTGTGTACATGCATAGCATAGGCCTTGCTACAGCCACGGAAGGATTAAGTGACCCAGGGAGATCTGAGCCGACTTTCCAGGTCAGTATAACCTTGGTCCCTGCAGCTCCTTGAATATTTATTTGTCTGGGCTTTAGGAAGGGGACTGACAGGCTGAGCATCTGTGCTTTCTGGAGACCAAGACTTGGCAGGGGAGCCAGAGTCCTGTGAGTGTCCTGTCCTGGCTCCCATCTGTGCGGGATGCGGGCACACGGGGCTGATAGACTCTTGTCAAATACCCACTTCCTCCTGGCAGGGACACTCACCCCACGTGTGAGACTTGGACAGGTCATTGGCCTCAGGTTCTGGGTTCTAAATATCTCTGTAGCCATTCTCAAAACCACCCACTCTACCCCACTCTGGGCTCTCACCGATGTTGGAATGCTTCAGCAGGCGACAGATCCGAGCCTCTCTCTCCAGTTTCTGGTGATCTGGCAACAGAAAAGGACAAGGTATCACCTCATGTCTCAGCAGCTGGGGACTCATGGCTGCCATTCAGGATAGGTCCCCAAGTGTGTGTAGAAGTCACCAAACAAGATGCTACCCAGGGGATTTGACGGAGTCCACCCATTGCCNGGCTTCTGGGGCATCCACCTGGCTGGCTGCAAGGGAGAGGAAGGGTGTGGGTACCTAGGGCCATAAAGAACTGGTACCTGGGACANAGACAAACATAGGAGGCAGTAAGTAGCATAACTCTGGGCTGAGTGTTCCCAACAATGCGTAGAACAGGAATTCTGTTAGTGTNACACTGACTTAATCCTTCACTTATTGTTCTAATTCCATTTCTAGCTAGTTGTGTGGTCTGTAGAACAATATGTCTGCCAGGTGGCAGCAAGCATGTGTCCTCAGAGGCCAGAGCCTACTGCTTCTCCTTGCTCCGCCAGACACAGATATGACTCTGAGACAAGCGGCCACCGGACATGTGGACACTCAGTTCTCAGAGGGCTGATAGGTGGCTCGCATGCCGAACACCCATCTCCTTAGGCAGGGCCAGCAGTCCTGACTGTTCCTCCGTCAGTCCTTCCCTAAGGCCCCCAAAGATGGAGCAACTTACTAGCCAGAGTTTTACACTCCAAACAAAGGTGCCAGGAAGCTTTTAAAAGCTCATCGAGGAGGGGCTGGAATGACGGCTGGCTGCTCTTCCAGAGGACCTGGGTTCGATTCCCAGCACCCACATGGTGGCTCACAACTGTCTATAACTCTAGTAACAGGAGACCCCACACCCTCTTCTGGTCTCTGAGGGCACCATGAACGCATGTACACAGACATATATGCAAGTAAAACACTCATACACATAAAAGTAAAATGAAATCTTAAAAAAAGATAGCAATAGCAAAACCCCAGAAAGCCCCCTGTCCAGAAGGGAGGGCTACACCTGGCCACAGCCACAGCCACAGCC
>LZPO01008026.1:229799-241063 GCA_001675575.1 Neotoma lepida
GTTTAGGAAGTGTGCAAGCTAGTCTTAGGGTCTCCGGTCCCCAGTGCTGGGGAAAGTTGTCCACCTGCAGGAAGCAGGGCCTGGCTGAGTCTTCTCTGTGGTCGGATGCCTGAGGTGGGTGTCATGTGGTCTAGGGTATGGACCACTGTGGAAACACACTTGTACCTTTATTTAGGGCAGCCGTGCCTACAACAGGCATGTCCTCGGAACATATCCGGAGGCTTTCCTTCCTCCCCAGACTCAGGCCTCGCCCCACTGTCACCAGAAGCCATGGCCTCCCCACTCCTTCAAGGAGATCATCCACTCCAGCAAGCACTGGGCCCCTCTTACAAAATGTACTCAAGTCCCCTGTAGAGTGCCAACTGAAGAGGAGGAGTGGATGGGGTGAGGTGGGGATGACGAGAAGCAGCCCATCTCTCTCNTTCTAATGGATGGAGCTNCTGAGTCTCATCCCCTGTTAGGAGCTCAAACATGAGATGAAAATTTGTACCCCAAACAAGAAAAGGGCACATAGGGGGCTGTGTATAAGCTGCCTCATTGACTTTGGCAGTGGCACACACATGCATGCACACACGCACTACACACCTGCTAACCCAGGGGGCTGGGTAGGGAAACTCAGGCAAAAGATGCGCTATTTATTTCTCCTGCCAGAGGAACACCCCTCGGATAGAATACAGCATTCATCCACACTCCCATAAAAGTACTTATCAGAAAATAACAAAACAAAAAATACCCAACACAATTTTACTCAGATTTTTACTAAAGCGGAGCCTGCAATTATCCACCCGCCTGCCTGAATTCTAATGATAGTGCAATGTCCCGAGATGCCACCCTCGGGAATGCCGAGGCCTGGAAGCTTTTCTAGGCGATTCTGCCATGGTCTCAGTGTGCAGGCCTGACTTGCTAGGTTGTCTACTCTGTGAGATACAAAGCTCAGGTGTCCCCGAGCTCAGCAGCATGTGTGTGTGTGCCCCAGTGCTGGGCAACCAGCAAGGCCCAGGCCATCAAGGGACCTGGCAAAAGAAGAGGCTCCAACAGAGCCTGCACATCCATGCTGAGTGACTCACAGCAGGGTGAGGCAGCCCCCCTCCCTCACACAGGATGCACCCCTCCTCCCCCACACCAGCAGAGCAGGTGACCCAGTTCAGCCTCAAAGCCAAGGCCTTTTCTCCATGCTCAGAGGCTGTGACAAAGCCCTGGCCTGCATCCTCTGCAGCTTCCACACACTGAAGAATCTGTGTCCTCTGTGAATGCTGCTACAGAGGCCCAAGCAAAGCAGCCAAGGGCCCAGTGACAAGGCTTCCCTCCTCCCTCACCCTATGGCCCCATGAAAACCACTGTAAGCCCCCAGACAGTCTGTATCACCCACTTGCAGAAACTGGGCCAATGCAAACCACTTGTACTGTCCTTGGGTAGGACAGTATATGACTCAAGGCTCAAGCTGCCTTTCAGATCCAGGGACTATTTCTTCTATAGCTTTCGGGAGCAGATGTGAATCTCTCAGGGTTCAGGGAATGGAATGGAACTATTCTATGCTGTCACCATGCAGGTGACAGGACTAGTGTCCATCACCTTAAAGATGACAGAGGCAGGGCCTGCCCCCAGGTGCTGGCAGCCAGGCCACAGCATGTGACACGGCCTTCTGAAGCACCTGCCACATGACAGGCACCATCTGTGAGCATCACAGGTGATAACCTGTTTAATTCCAAAAACGCCGAGAGGCAGCAGTAGCAAGCTGTGGCTGGGGACGGGAGGGACAGCCCACCTTTGATCCCAAAGACACACAGGGTGTGGCTCCAGGGACTCAGCACCTGGAAGGCAGGGCAGCAGGCCCAAAGGACAAGCTGAATGACATTTGTAGTCAATCTCTGTGACTCTCATTTCCTCTCCCTTTCTCTAGAGATAAAGAGGTAGAGCGTCTCTGCCCATTCCGTGCACCTTCCCCTCTCCTAATTCTCCACCCTCGTGCCCCCCCCACCTGCTCCCTGGCAGAGGTGACTCACAGCTGGGGGTTGGGGTGGCAAGCAAGAGGAGCCACCAAGCAGGGGACAGGAGGGGCGTGGGTGGCACCAGCCCTGCCAGCTGCAGGCTGTCATGGGAGGACACTGGGTGGGATGGAGGAAGGGCAGAGAGAGGGAAATGTGAGGCCCACTTACACAGGAAGGCCCCCCTTCGCTCACTCCCATCTGTGGTCCTGGGTCTCTGCAATTCTGGGAACCAGAGCCCATGGGCAGCTGTACAGGTATGAGTCCCACACGTAGTGTGGCTTAGGATAAATGGCACTCCTTTGCTGAGCCTCATTTGGATGATGGGCACAATGACAGGGTCTGGTCCCAAAGGATTGTACTGGACTGAGGATAAAACCNTGTTGAGGGTACACCTACACCCTTGCCTGAAGCAGGGTAGGTCCAGGGGGTCCCCCCATCAGTGGACATCCCTGCCTCACCCCAGGGAGCCTGCCATCGATGCCTGGAGAGCCTCTCCATTCTGTAGGGACACTCAGGACCTGCGAGGGACCCTCGGAGATATGCAGACCAAGTGGGATGGGCCTGGGGACAGTAGGGGCAGCAGTGGGTCCCTGCTCGCACTGCCCTTGCTCAGATAGATACACAGGAGGCTGGGAAAGCGCTAGCCATGGCTTCCTGGCTCTGTTTCTTCAGGCTAAATCAGTTGCCATGAGCTTGAGCCTAAAGCCAGGATCACTGACTCTGTGGATGTCTGCCTGCCTGTGCTGCCTAAGGGGTCTGTAGGGACACTGGATAAGGGGTAACTTGAGGTTCCTGAAGGCCAGGGCATGTTACTGGATTCTGGCCTCCCCAGTGAGCAGCAATGGGACACAAATTACTAATAAGACTTGGGCTGAGTGTCCAGGAAACTACATCTACTTGCAAGGCCCACTGGGGGGCTCAGTATCTCTCCAAAGGGTAGCAAAGATGCCATATCCATCATTGCTGGTCCTGTTCAAAAGCTATGAAGGCCACAGCAGAGAGGGAGGGGTTCTCCTCCCAGCCTGACTCTCACTCTCATCCACTTAGAGAACTGGGCCCATGCCTAGGCAATGCTCTANNCTGCAGTGGGGTCAAGGGTCTTCTCCCATTGCCTTCAGNATGTGGGAAAACCTGTCACTGGCATAGCCATAGGATCCTACCTTCCTTCTCATCTCTCTTAGTCACAGACATCCTGGACAGCCTGGGGGCCAGTCTTCTGAAGTCCCAGAGGGCTGAGCAACCATATCATATGACACCTGGGTACACTGGCCCAGCCTGGTCTGGTAACAACACACTTCAATCCCAAGTCACTTCCAGCTGGGAGTTTAGCATCTGGATTTCACACTCCCAGAGGGTAGCGTGCTCAGAAACTTAGTTGCCAATTCCTTGTGGCAGTAAGCCACCAGATTGAACACTGTGGGACATCCTGAGCCTTTCACATGGAGTGCTTTGATGCCTTGCTGGTCAGTTTCATCAACACCCTGCAGACCCTCGGTGGGTGCCAAAAAGGCAGCAAATGAGTTCAAATCTAAGGGCTGGCACAGGCTAGCTCTGGGCCAGTAGGGAGGCCTTGAAGCTCCAACATTGGATTTGTTCAAGAATGGGGAACCTGAATTGGCTGGGGAGTGGATTCTGAAGAAAATGTCACCCAGATGAAGGCCCCTGGAAGAGCTTTTCTACCACTCCCCAGGCTAGTTCACANGGAGATAAACTAGCCCAGGCTCTCCCTCATCAGCCCAGGCTATGCAGGCTGCAGTGGGGCACAACCGGTGCAGAGGCTGAAAGTAGATCATGGACAGAGACTAAACTATTCCCTCAGAAAGACAAAAGATCCTTGTGAGTGAGCCAAGAGCCCTGCACAGCCCCTCAGGGAAATGGCTTCTGTCTGTGGAACACTGGCTTTGGGCAGGCCTGGGAGAGTCCCCCTGTTCTCCAAGGGTGCTCTCCAAGGGCGTCTGGTGAGTTAGCACCTGACAGGTGGAGGTGATGGTGAGGAGATGGGCAGTGGAGGAGGACATGAGCTACTGCTTAACCGCCAGGACCAGAGACCGCAAGGATTTCCAGCCAGGCTCACACTCGAGGCTAAAGGATGGCAGGCCAGAGAAGTGGAAAGAAAGGGCTCTCACTGTGGCTTTCTGTACATGCTTTGTTTTAAGAAAGCATCAAGGCAACCAGCAATTAGCCCGACATCAGCCAGCAGCCACTGTGAGGAGAGACGTCTGTGTATGCGTCCTGCAGCTGCCTGCCAACCCACTGGAAAGGGAACAGGGAGAGGGGGACATCCGGGCGGTGGTGGCGCACACCTTTAATCCCAGCACTCAGGAGGCAGAGGCAGGCGGATCTCTGTGAGTTCGAGGCCAGCCTGGGCTACCGAGTGAGTTCCAGGAAAGGCGCCAAAGCTACACAGAGAAACCCTGTCTCAAAAAACAAAAACCAAACAAAACAATAAAGAAAGGGGGGAGGACTCTCAAGGGACCCTGACCACCAGCATGCAGCACAGTTATCCATTGGAATTGCCACCCACACCAGAGTCATGGGCCTCTAAACTACTTCCCAGTTAGTCAGGGATGGCTGGCATTCTGGGGTCTGGGCCTGCNGGCTACAGTGTACCCACTCTGGGGCTGCATGGCAGGGACACTATCTTCCCTCCAAGGGGTCACTGGTCATTCCAGCTGATGCTNCACTCCCAGGGCCCTCTTCAGAAATGAGAACCTGTCCTCTGCATGTGGGTGCATCTCAGCTTCGAAGCAGAGATGTGGCTTGGCATTCTTGCTCTCTCACTGCCGAGCTGGCATCTGAAGCAAGGTTGTGGAGTGAGGCCTAAAATTGAGGTCAGTGCTGTGTGCTGCCNTAACATTAAAAGAGACTAAGGAGTCCTCACACACTCAACCATATGTCCCCTTGACTCAGTCACTGGGGATAGGACAGGAACACCCCGCCACCCCAGGACAGGGCACAGCTCTGGCTCATCCTTGCAAGCCATAGAATTGTGCAAACATCCTTGTGTGGACACCTGGGTCACCTCTCCTGGATACCACACAGCCTGTCTCCCCTAGTACTGCTGATTCACTGTGTTCCATGAGCAGCCTGGGGCCCTGCAAGCATGCTCTTGCCTGGTCTCTGAGTGCACGTNACTACAGCTTACAATTCATTTCATCTGACCACTCTNAGTTACTGTGCTGGTCATGCCCATTGCTATGGGACAGGACTCCTACACCACTGACTATACACAGGAGGGGATCTAGGTGAGGGGCCTGGACTCTGAGGCCTCAGTTTTATCAGCTGACAAGTTGAGCAGTCACCCCTCTTACAGCAGACATGGTCTGAACAGCTGTCTCCTCTCCCAGCTCTGGGGCCATCAGTCTATGCCTGGGGCGATGTCTCCCCACACACAGGTCTCAGACCAGCCCACCTTACCAGATACCATGCAAAGGTCATCCAGAGACAGTGGGGGAGCTGAGGCTTTGTGCTGGAGACTAAGCACCAATGACACACACTCATGGAACAAAGAGCAAAAGCTTTTGGGGTCAGTGGCCTCTAGAGTATAAAACTTGCCCTNGGCAGCACTACACTTAAGTCACAAGTAACCTCAAGGCCACAGGCTCCTGGTCATGGTGGCCTTGTGCCTTCCAACTGTCCCCATCTCTTCTTGTCCTTTCCAGAGTCTGCGACTACTGCCCAGGTCTTCACACACATTCCAGACTGGACACCTTGGACCCAATCTAGCCTACAGCCTGCTCTATGAGGCTAGGAAGCACGTCCACCCACTAAAGGGACACAGGAGAAACTAGCAAGTGAGGTTGTGTGGCTCCAGCCCAGCCTGCTTATACAAATCCACACTGTGCATTGCTGTTCTGGTCTCTAGCCTCAGCCAGCCACCCAGAGAAGCCCTGTCACATCCGTGTAGCCAGAGACACCTGATACACCAGGCATCTCCCATCAGCCTCTCCTGATGTCCACCAGCTGATAAGGCTCAAACACCCAGCCCCAGGACTGCAAGAAGGTGAATACCCTGCATGAGAATCAAGGGACAAAGGACCCTAGGAAAGCCAGACTCATGGGTAGGTCTTCTCTGATAACGAGGGCCCTGGATAAGGACGAACACATCTCCCTCACCTACTAGAGCCCAGGGATGGGCACTGTGCACAGCATGGTACATTTTCTCCCCAAGGTCAGGGGGCTCTAAAACATAACCCTTAACAGCCACCTCCAACCCCAGTCTTTGGGATAGGTCATACCAGCATCCACACCCCACAGCCAGTCAGCCCTGGAGCACCTCACCTTCTCTCCACCTCACAGGTGAGGCCATCAAGGGCCAGGGTTCCTCAGCTATGGCCTGTCTCCCTACTTCTGACTTTTCTGACATCTAGGTCCAGATGTCAGGAGCTTAAACTAAACCAACTGAGTTTATGAACTGTCTTCCACAGCCTTGTTCACTGTACTNGATAAAACAGGATTCTTAAGTAAGTTTACATTTCAGACAGACTTTAAAAATATTTAGTATAAGAATTGAATATGGGACATAGTTATACTTAATCTCTTTCACTGTTTATCAGACGTTAAATCTGGCAACCCCAGTCTGGATCCCTCATTCAGGGTGGCTGGCCCTGGGGATGGGGAGCCCTCCCTTCCAGGGCTCTTCACTCTTGACACCCATAAGCCCAAGTCTAGTCGTCAGAACAGTTATAGATTGACCCTGGCACTGGGGAATGAGTGCTTCCTAAGGGAAGACATTCCACACNCCAAGCCCCCAGAAAGCATCCCTGGGCTTCCACTGACAGNGGTGGGAGGATTGTGGTTTTGGCCAGGGATGGAAAAGAAGGAGGGGAGGGTCTCGGGGCGAGGGATGGGCACTGCCTGTAGCACAAGCTCAAGCTGCTGGGCATTGCTGTGCCTCATCTCTATTAACCCAGTTCTGTGGATTCTGTGTGCTCATCCCTTGGGTAGGGGGTGTTTGGGGTTGTAGGTCTGTCTCTTATACACATCTAGATGTGTATAAGAGACAGCACCATGTGAGCCTTTGGGAGGCCAGGGGCCAGGCATGCAGCTGGGGCTAGCTGGGCATGGGCCTGAGGGCAAAAGAGTTTGCTGAGCTTGGATCCTCATCTGTGACATCGGCCCACTGGTGATGGCAGGCCCATCAATGATTTGAGCCCCTACCTAGGACACCTGACCCCCGATCTGCCTTACTTGGGAGTCCACTGTGTGGCCCAGCTGTTTTTTTTCTACCCACCAGCTGTGGGACTCTTTTTTATACACATCTAGATGTGTATAAGAGACAGACCTAGGACACCTGACCCCCGATCTGCCTTACTTGGGAGTCCACTGTGTGGCCCAGCTGTTTTTTTTCTACCCACCAGCTGTGGGACTCTTTTTTTTTTTTAAGGTTTATTTATTATGTATACAGAAGAGGGCGCCAGATCTCATTACGGATGGTTGTGAGCCACCATGTGGTTGCTGGGAATTGAACTCAGGACCTCTGGAAGAACACCTCTCCAGCCCCAGCTGTGGGACTCTTAAGCTCTCAGTTTCTTTAAGACTGTCGCCTCCTCTGTACCTGGTAAGTCCGCATTGTCGTGGGGATATGGGAAGAGTCTCTCAGCAGCAATGGGGACCATGATGAGGACACATTCAAGTCCTCACAGCAGCACTGAAGAGTAGGCTCCCCATTCACACGGCACACCCATGTGCAGCCACTAACCAGGGGTGAGCTTTGCACAGGCTTCTATAGCCACAACTTACCTCCACACGGGGTGTCCACAGAGACAGTAACAGCACCCCCAAAGGAGCAGCTGTTTAGTGTGACAGTGTGGGGAGGGAATAACAAGAAAAAATGTTTCTAAGACTCATATGCCTAATCATCTCCCTACTTCAGTCAATTAATTTTCCTTCAACTGCTTTTGTTAAGAGTAGTTTAATAATCTCTAATTATTCAGTATATTCACAGACTCAATGTCTCACAATTCTCTATTTAATTAAGTATTAAATTTTTAAAATCTGAGTGTTGCAGTCTTTGGCGCAGTGTGTGTGATCTGAGCACTGTGGTGTACTGGGAGGCCTCCTCTCTTCTGCATTCAGTACCAACTTCCGCCTCCCTCTGGGTGCACTGGATGTGGGGGCCACAGTGCTCCCCATAGTCCTGGGGATACCTGAGGAAAAGTGAGGTCNGCATCTCTTCACTGAACTTGAATAACAAATATAAATGAAGGTGGCAGGCTGGTGTCTAGAAATCCCCCAGTGATCTGGGGGGCCTTTCTCCTTACTTCAAGAAGTCTAAACCCAGTATATAGGAAGGAGGACATTGGGACAGTTGGGTAGAGACCCCAGGGAGAGCTGGACACCATGGATAGCATGGTCCTGTATATTCTCAGCTCTGAGCTGGGAGGCTGGAAAGTGAGCCAATGGCCCCAGGGCCTGCAGGGCTCAACCAGCAGATCCAGAACACTGCATGGAGAAGGGGGTCGAGTGCGCAGAAGACAGCAGTGTCCATGTGAAGCCCTGANAGTCAGGGTGCCACTGCTTCCATCGGCCAGGAAAAGGAGCAGCGGGGCAGGAGCTGCAGGCGTGGCTATACTCATGCAGTCAGCACATTCCTCTGGTTAGGTGGCTTTATCTCCGTTTTCACCTGGGAAAACTGAGGTGCAGGGAGGTCATAAGACAGAGCTGGTGCCAGGCATCCCCTCCAAAGGAGTCACCCACCTTGAAGCTGACAGCTCACCCGACACCCCCTCCAAAGGGTGCAAGAGGCTAAGGTGAAGGAGCCTTGGGGACCTAGGGGAAGGCAGCCAGGACNGCAGGGACACAGGACGGGGAAATGTGGACAAAGGTGGGGGATGAAGGCAGAGACCTGTCTGCCAACCAGAGCCAGGAAGGAGCCTCCACAGTGCCATCTCCTGGGCATCACTGGCCTCCTAGCACCGTCACCACCATCCTCATGAGGCAGACTGTGGACACGGAAGGGAAACAGTCAAAGCCCACAGCAGCCAAGGCAAGGCCAGCCCTGGGTTATTGCTCAGACTCAGGTTTGGTCCAGGGTTGGTAAGGTCAGCTTCCTGGTAGGCCTCCCTCTCGCCTAAGATTCTGGGGCCATACCATAGCCATGAGCTGTCTCTTATACACATCTAGATGTGTATAAGAGACAGCAGTTGGAGAACTTGTGCCACCTCCCCATTGCTAGTAGCCTAGCACTGGTCTCTTATACACATCTAGATGTGTATAAGAGACAGGTATGACCCCACAGGGCCACTCTCTGGGCACCTTTCTTCACAGTTGGAGAACTTGTGCCACCTCCCCACTGCTAGTAGCCTAGCACTGTGCTGCTGGCCCCTATTTCAGGTCACCTCATCCCTGCCAGCTTTTTCTGGCCCTTTTCACATTTAATTTTACCTGTGGACCTATCCAAGACTGTAGTGGATAGCTGTTTTGGCTTTGGCTTTGGGACACGGCCCCTACAGTGACAACAGGTAACTATGACACCTGCCTAAGACCTCCCCCTACAGTGTGGCTCAGGGGGAGCCCTTTAAGACTAGAGGTGCCTATGTGACTGCTCTCTCTCCTCTTGTCCTGCTTCTGGATTGCCTGGATCGCTCATGGTTTCAGAGGCTGGACTGGATGCAAGCCAGAGTCCTCCNCTGGATTGTGTATCCTCTNCCCTGGATCTGTACTTGAATTCTTACTGGTTGTAAGTTACCCTAACATCAAACTCTGTAAATTGCTAGATAAACTACGTGGGTTTGCCTTGTAATTACTCATACACAAGACCCTGCTATGTCTAGACAGATCCTCACTCATCCTACAGATGCACCCCACCTGTGGGGCTGGGAATGAGGTCCTGGGCAGTCACCCAGAGACTGCCTAGGGTGGGGTGAATGACAATGANGACCCAACAACAGGGTCCCGTTGCCATCCTGCTGCAACCAAGCACATGGGAGAAACAGGTTTGAGCATCTGATGACATCAAGGAAGTTCGACAATGCCCCTTCTGCTGAGGATGGATGCTAGAGCACCCCATGCAGGATGATGGGCAATCTGGGGTCTGGNGCACACACAGGCAGGCAGGACCAGCCAAGAGCTGATATTTAGGGGAAAGCTCTATGTTAAAACTTCATCATGGAAAAAAAAATGCTCAAGAAAAGGCCAGGGCTGGGCAGTGAGGAGACCCTCGCTGGAAGCAAAGCNGCCAGGGTCAGCCTGCCGTCCTGAGAGTGACCACGGTAGAACATCCCCAGATAGAGAGTAACAGGGAAGAAGGTGTGGGGGCGGTGTTTGCAGATGCTCGTAACTTCAGACACCCCAGCTGCTGCCCCACCACCCATCGTCCAGCCCAGGTGGCAGGGAGCAGGGTCTGTGACAAGGCCTCCCACTCACATATGCCCACACACACTGGCAACTCATTTCAGCAGCCTGATGGTTAAAGGGGTCCTGGGCACTCTGGTCAAGGAGAAGCAAGGTCAGGGTCAAAGGAAAGAAANCAGACCACATGCCCACTCCCCTCAATCCTCCCAACTTGTGAAGCACTTTGAAGATATAATAGAGGGCGCTGATTGATTCCAAGGAGGCTGCCAATTTCTATGGAAAAATACTCAGATGGCTTTCTGCTTAAGCCTAACAAATGTCTGCTTACCCCACAATACTCAGCCAAGGCAACTTCTGGAGTGACTTTTTCTGACCTCCCAGCCCCGCCCAGCATGTGGGGTGCATCTGTAGGATGAGTGAGGGTCTGTCTAGACATAGCAGGGTCTTGGATAGGCCCACAGGTAAGATTTAATGTGAAANGGGCCAGAAAAAGCTGGCAGGGATGANGTGACCTGAAATAGGGGCCAGCAGCACAGTGCTAGGCTACTAGCAGTGGGGAGGTGGCACAAGTTCTCCGACTGTGAAGAAAGGTGCCCAGAGAGTGGCCCTGTGGGGTCATACATCCTTCAGGGGTCCACCAGCCCAGGCNGGGCTTGAGTTCTGCACCTCCTTGGNATGGGGCCGAGGTCTAGGTCAGCAGGGCTTCTGAGGGCCCCCGTGAGGACCATGGAGGGCTGAGGAGTAGCTATTACCTCTCAGTGGTGGATGGAGAGGCAAAAGGAGACATGAAACACTGGATTCTAGTTGCTTAAGTTAATACATCTGGATGGGTTTTAGACAATTAAATTGACTGGGAGAGCAGCATGGTTTGCCAAACATAACTCATGCAGCTTTTACCAAGCAACTTGCTTGGCCAAGGCTCCAGTGGGTCTGCTAGCATGGCCAGGAACTAGCACAGAACTCGGAGAAAAGCAGTCTTTG
>LZPO01008026.1:287848-301268 GCA_001675575.1 Neotoma lepida
TTTTTCAAGACAGGCTTTCTCTGTGTAGCTTTAGAGCCTGTCCTGGAACTCACTCTGTAGAAAAGGCTGGTCTCGAACTCACAGAGGTTCGCCTGCCCCTCAGTTTCTGGCCTAGTTGGGCATTAGTCACATACATGGATGGCAAGACTTCTGCTAGAGCCTCAGCCTCCAGCCAATGGGTCCAGACCTCACAGCAGCCAGTGTGTGACAGACAACCAACCCAGACAGACCCTGACATAGCCACAACAAGGTAAGTCGTCGGGTCAAGGTGCTCCCCATGTCCCCAGAAATGCCCGTGGCCTGAGGTACAGTGGTAGCAACTGCACCCCCATTTAGTTCCTATCACAGTAGCCCTGGCTTTCTGACTGTATCATCAGTGTATTAGTTATGTTCTGTTGTAAAAAACAAACAAACAAAAAACAGTGACTGGAAGTAGCCTGAGGAGGAAAGGGTTTATCTGGCTTATACTTCCACATCATTGAGGGAACTCAGGGCAGGAATTGAAGCAGAGACCATGGGGAAGCACTGCTTATTGGCTTGCTCTCTTGCTTTCTTAAACAATCCAGGACCACATNCCCAGGAATGCCACTGCACACAGTGGGCTGGACCCTTCCCTATCAACCATCAATCAAGAAAATGCCTTCCAGACTTACCCATAGAAAAGTCTATGGAGGCAATTCTTCAGGTGAGTTCCCTCTTCCCAGGTGACCCCAGCACATTGTGTCAGCACAATCAGCCTCTGNAGGGGTCAGGGGGGTCCTGGGATCCCCAGGGATCTCTTCAGTGCCCCTTACTTTCTTCCTTCTTAGTCACACCTCCATACCCCAAAGGTGAATTGCTGGGGCCAGGCCTAACCAACACCCTACCACAGTCTAGAAACTGTATTTACATGACCTCGCCTTTGAGGTCACTAACCATAATCATAATGGTTATGAATGCCATTTATTGGCAGGGGACAAGCAGGGCTCTAGTTAGAAGGTATTTTGGAGTCAGGATGTGGTAGCCCAGGGATGTAAGTAATAGAGGGGAACAGGTGGTATGGACCACTCCTACTTTCCCGGCATGCAGATGGGATGGATGAAAAATAAAAGAGTAAAATAGTCTTGGATCAATACTAAATTCTGCAGGGGGCAGTGAATGAAGAGGCTTAGGGACTCCCAGATACCCATGTAGGCAGGGTCAGGTAAGAATGAGGTCTTCCAGAGTATCATAGGATCATAGCAACAGGAGCAGGGTGCAACTATAGCTAGGAATGTCACAGGAGAGCAAGGGCCATATGGGTCTCTGATGACGTAGCGTTGAGGAGGAGGCCTGAGGAAGAAGTGAGTAAAAACACAAAGAGCAACAAACAGAGCCTAAGAAAACCAGAGAGAAGGGCGTGTCAGGAAAGTCTGTCAAGGAGTTTTAAGGTAGTCATGCCAGTAGGGCAGTAGGCCACAGCCAGGTGGGGTGCCAGGAAGCAGAGTGTCATCCTCTCTATCAGGAACTACTTATAATTTTAATATATTATGGACTGGCCTATTCTGGTGTAGCCTTGTTCCTCGTAAGTGGCCATAAACCTGGACAAAATTCAGGAAGCAATTGTTTTCAGGCAGGAGACACCAGCACTGAAAAGATGAGTCCCTGACAGACTCATCCCCATAGCCATTCCATTCTCTCTCAGGGACAGTTTGAGTTGTCGTCGTGAGAATCATGGTGAAATCCACATCATTATGCCCCAGCTTCACTATGCTGTAAGCCACCCCTTTGTTTAGTGTGGACATGCTGTAGGCATTACCCATGATCCCACTCCCCACTTCCTGTATGCTTTGGAGCACATAGGAAAACACACAGTATATATGGTTCACTACTATGTTATGGTCTTGGGCATCTGCTGGGGGGTCTTGCCATATGTCCCCTGTGGGTGGGGAGGTGGTCTTCTGTACTGCATTTCCCCACCCCACTCCAAATCTCAGGGGGACCGTTTTAAATATTTCATCATTAAAGTAGTTTTTTTATAGCTACTCTTTAACAGAACAAGTTCCCTTCTATTCCTGGGACATGATTGGAATAATTCTAATCCTTTAAAATGTGTTGAAAGTGATGGCTCAGCCATATGATCAGTTCTCGTAAAGCGCCATATGCCCTGGGAAATGGTGTGTATTCTGTCATTACCGGGCATGATGTTCCGAATGTGCCAAGCACACCAAGTTGCTAACCACGTTACTCAGACTCTCGACTAAGTTTTGTTGTTTGCCTGTTCTCTCATTTAGTATGGGAGGTGAGTTAAAATTGTCTACTGTGGCTGCCAGAGTTTCTATTCCCCATTTGATGGTTGTCAGCTTTCTGCTGTGAAGTTACTAAGTTCATGTGAAATTTTAAAGACTACACTTCTGGTGAGTACACCCTTTCATCACTATGGCATGTCTATCTCNAGTTATCCTTCGTTTCTTCGTGCCTATTTTATTGAAGGACAGTTCAGGAAAGGCTTAGTTGGCTCAAATGTTGTATGTTTCAGGGAAGAACTTGCCCTGAATAGACCCCTGGGAAGCAACTGCTGAGCCCATGGCATCCTGCCCCTAGTGTGTTACATGGCTGAAGCTTTTGGCCATGCTATAGCTTCTAAATGTTCTCCTGAAAACTCACTGAAATCCTAACCTAGTGCCTTCAAATGTGACATTGAGAAGGTGATTCAGGTAAAAATGGGGTCAGTATGGTGGACACTAATCTGGCAGGCATCTTTAGAAGAAATGGAAATTTGGACAAAGGTATGCAGAGGGAAGAACATATGGGGAGGGCATGGGAAGACACTTCTCCCAAGCCCAGGAGAGGCCCCAGAGAAACCAGCCCTTCCCAGGTNTCTGTCTGAGACTTCCAGACACCAGGACTGAGAGAGAGTCCTTCTCTGTTGTTTAACATGCTTTATGGAAGACCTAGCACATAAATATGATCAGACTGCTTATGCAGAGTGCGATTTACAGGGGTGGCCTATGTATCAAGAGGTCATGCATTTAACCTCTCAGCAGCTTGTGNGTTATATTTCCCATCCTTTTGCTTTCAACCTCTGCATCATTATTAAGACATACCTCTTGTAGCAATGTAGTTTTTGCTTTTTCTTTAAACTACCATGATCTTTTACATGGATAATTTAGTCTGCTTACATTTAATGGAATCCTTGGTATGCTTTATTTTCTACCTACTACATAATTTTTTTCTATTTATATCAGCTATGTGTTTTGTATTATTTTTTCCTCTTTATTGCTTATATTCAATTAAATAATTTTCNCTTTTTACTCTACTGCACACTAGCCCTTGTTTTTTAGTTATTTTATTACTATTTACACTGCTTTTGTCATAGCCACTCTCAGAAACAAAAGGCCTGAAAAGCCCCATGTACTCATTTTTCATTTTTCCCAAGAAACTTATCTTCATTTTTGAAAAATATTTCCACTACAGAATTCTAAGAAATTCTAGGTTGGCAGTTATTTTCCCCAACATTCTAAAAATGTTATTGCCTTCTGAGTATGTGTTGAAAAGTCTGCTGTCCATCTGAGAGCCACTGCTCAGGCTCTTATCAAGACTGTATTTGTCCTGCTTGGGTCCACTGGTTTCCTCCTCATGTGTGACTGATGGTATTGTTTCTACAATGATCATAATCTAACATCACCTCTCAGCTATCATTTTTCTTGTATCTTTCTGAGACTACGCTTGTGTCTCTTTTACAGATTTTCAATATGTCCTGCACATGTCTTATACCCTTCTGTGTATTATTGAACTCAAAAAAATAAAACAAAAACTTTGTACACCNGCCTTGATGTCTTCTACTCTGTATCCTCTGCTTCTCCAAGTCCTACTAGTTCACTTCCATTAATCCTCTCTCCTGTTTCACCAACACTTAAATTCATCTATTCTAAGTATCAACTGTATTTTCACATACACACTACACACACACACNNTATATATATANANATATATATATATAATGTATGTACACACACTATATGTATGTATGTATACACACACACTTATATATATATTACTGACAGAGGTTGCTCTTTTCTTCTAGGGGCAGCTATAGACTGAGAAAACTACTGTAATAAAGACACAAGGGCTGTGGTCCTCATGAGTTTCATTGTGCAACCTCATTGGTCAGACCTGCTCCTAGGGTGTTGCTCTCCACAGACCCAACTAAGATCCTGAACTCCATTTTTATCTCATCAGAACCAGGGGATCATTGAAAACGCCACTCAGCTTTTCACTGACTTTATTAGTTTTAGCCTCTCACCATGTGGATTTAATACACAGACAAGCCCCTTGGGTCCTGGCTGGCTTGTTAACCTTACAATTAAACTTTTCTCCCTTCCTTATGGAATTCCTGGAGTTCTGCCCACTTCTTACCTTAGCAGCACTGGCCCCACGCTGGAATTCCTAGATGTCTCTTTCCTTTTTGGCTTTTTTNAAAATTATAATCTTCGTTTTTGAGATTANAGTATAATAACATCATTTCCCCCTTCTAATTCCTCCTATGTGCTCCCTCCCTGTGCTCTCTCAAATTCATGGCTGTGTGTGTCTGTGTGTTCCTAAACATGTAAATTAAAAACTGCTCAGCCCATATAATGTTACTTGTATATATGATAACCAGTTGGTGTGCTCTTCCCTGAGGAAGACTATTTCTCTGCTCTCAGCATTCCTTAGTTGCCTGTAGTCTTTGTGTAGGGTCAAGTTCTCCTGAACTTTATTGTTCAGATTAGTCTCTGTCTCATAAATAAAAACACCCAGGGGCTAAAAAGTGTGTCTACCTCACACTATCCAGTTCTCTTCTTTGGAAACGTGGCTCTTTTAAGTTCTGGTTGTCTGCAGCTGTCCAATTCAAATAACTTTTTAGCCTAGATTTTTCTGGCCATTCTCAATGTTCTTCTCTGGGAATGTTACTTTAACCAAGATTTATTTACGTGTGTGTGTGTGTGTGTGTGTGTGTGTGTACACCACATGTGTGAAGTGCCTGTGGAGGCCAGAAGATTGTGTCAGATCCCCTGGTCATGGAGATACAGGCAACTGTGAGCCACCAGATGTGGGTGTTGGGAACGGAATGTGGGTCCTCTGAAAGCAGGAAGTACTCATAACCACTGAGCCATTTCTCCAGCTCCTGAGGATATGTACTGTTTTTTTCCTTTTCTTTTTTTCTTTTTTGAGACAGGGTCCCACTATTTCACCATGGCGATCTGGAACTCTCTATATAGACCAGGCTGGCCTCAAACTCATATTTACCTGCCTTTGCCTACTGAGTCTTGGGATTGAAGGTGTATGGCAGGAAATGTACTTTAAAAAAAGATTTATTATTTTATGTGTATGAGTGTTCTGCCTGTATGTATGAGCACTGTGTGCATGCCTAGTGGCTGGTGGTAGAGGCCAGAAGAAAGCATGAATCCCCTGGAACATGGTTATGATATACCATGTGAGTGCTGGGAACCAAACCAGGATCCTCTGCAAGAGCAGTAAGATAACAGCCCAGAGGTAAAAGATGGGATAATTTAAGAAGAGCTGGCTAGGAATAAGCCAGGCTAAGGCCGAGTATTCTTAAGTAAGAAGAAGACTCCATGTGTGGTTTATTTGGGAACTGGGTGGCGGCCCCCCAAAGGAGACAGAGAGTCAAAGAACCAACTACATACAGCTTTTCTTGAGACAGGGTCTCTCTGTTATGTAGCTTTGGCTGTCCTGGAACTCACTATGTGAACCAGACTGACTTCAAATTCAGAGGTCACCTGCCTCTGCCTCCTGAGTGCTGGGATTAAAGGCATGTGCCACCACACCCAGCTTCTTTTACATTCTTGACCTTGAACATGTGTTAGATATATGATTGCAAATATTTTATTTCATTCCGCAGGTGGAAGTTTGCCTTCTTGATAGTGTATTTTGATGTGCTGAAAGTCTTAATTTTAATAAAGATCACTTGATCTATGTAATATCAAAGAAGCCACAGCCAAATCCAAAGTCATGAAGAGACTTAGGTTTTTTTCAGGGTTGTGTTAAATATAAGAGTTCGGCTCTTATATTTAGGGCTTGATATATTTGGGGTTAATTTCTCTTTGTGGTGTGAGGTAGAGGTCCAACTTTATTCTAAGAAGTAGGTAAGTGTGAAGAGGCAGAATTAGTGAATAGCTTGACTGACTCGGCTTTGTGGGGTGGGGAGAGCCTGCCAGTGGCCACAGGATTCTTTCTGGCGTAAAGAACATAGTCTAAATTTAGGAAGTGGTAAGGGCTGCAGAATGTTGTGAATATCCTAAAGCACTGGATTGGACACTTAAACAATGGATTTCATGCTATGTGAATTATACCTCAATAAAGCTGTTCTTAAAGGGAACAGACAAAAAGAACAGCTGGTGGCCCAGATGAGGGAGGACAGACTGACACTCCTGCCTCCTGCTTCGAGGAGAGAAAATGTGCTGTACAGAGCCCTTCTGTAGCTGTGGCCAGACCCCCACCAGGCAAGGGACATATTCTAGAGTAAACAGGCATCCCAGGCTCTTCCACATCCACAGTGTCGCTCCTCAGGGAATAAGGGCTCCTCTTGCTCACTCCTGACTCAGGCTCCAGGCTNCCACTATCTCTTTAATCCTGGCCCATGAACTCACAGGAGGAAAATCATAGCAACACCTCAAGAAGTATCTCTTCTTGGGAGTGGATGAACACTGGCAGCCCAGAGAGTCCCGGCAACAGGTCAGGGTGAGACACAGGTCTTCCCTTGTGTCTCCTGAAGGAGCCAGTTTCATTGNTCTTGGACAGAAAAGCTGGTAAGGAGTGGGCTAACTCCTGTTTTGGCATTCATTACCNATGAGCCCACCTTAGATTATAACTGGGATTTGAACATGTAGACTGCCTGNTTCAATGAGGCTTCTTTGTGGAGTTGGAAGTATGTTGGAAGTATAGCATGACTTTCTAAGACCAAAGCCCACAGGACCCACCATAGTTCAGTCCTTGGAGGATAGAGGGTGAGAAAGGGGTTCAGTGTCCTCCTAACGGCACCCCGCTGGCCTTCCTAGAAGGAAGATACNGACAACAGCAGACCATGGTGAGACCATGGGGATCTGCATTTGGATCCCCAAGGGTTGAATAAAATCTGCCTGATGGTACTGCTGTATAGATCCTGTATGGGCACAACCTTGGAAGTTCAGACCCCTTCCAAGGCCCCAAGCTCTCTCTGGATTCTTGCCCCCCACCACAAAAGTGAGGGCAGTTCCTAAGGACTGAGATGCCATGAAAAGCTCCCAAAATATGGCTGGCTTCTCTGACTGGCACTGTCCCTCCTTCTGGTGATTCCTGAGACCCCCAAGTGGCCTGGTTGGCCATTTCGCTTTCACATGGCTATTTGCAGCCCTTCACTGGGGCTAGCTAAATTTTTGATTTCATGTTTTAAGTCTAGCGCTTAAGACACTCCTGTGCCCACCTGACCCTGGTGTAGCCCTTCCTGGGTCCCTCACACAGCTCCCCATCCATTCTTCCTGTCNCCTTGTCCAGATCCTCAGCTAGAGAGGCCATGCACCCTCCTTTCACNCCTCGACCAAGGTCACCTCAAGGGTTAGACACTGCAGATGGAAGTGGAGGGGACAAGGGTACTTTCTCTGAAAGTCCTCTTCCCTGNTCTCTAGAGCTACATGATGCTTGTCTCTCTGCTAAGGTCCATGCAGCTCTTAGGGTGGTCATCATGATGTCACCATGCCCACACCCCACCCTGATCAGTTCGTCATGTGCTGTCTGTCTTTACAAACCATTTGAGGTACAGTCTCCACAGCTTCCCAGACAGTTGAAGGCAGCTTTCCTGGACCAAGACTAGTCCTTTCCCATAGGCCAGATCTTCCTTTCTGTAGTTCAGTGGGATCTGCGTCTTTGTTTTTCGTGTCTGGCTGGCTGGCATTAGGGGTGGAAGAGCTGATAATAACCAGGCTATACCCCATAAAAGCAACAGCCAAATGCCTGCCTCCTTGCGCCTCCAGGGGCCCAGAGCTAGCAGGCGGAGAGTCTGATTCCCGGGAAAAGCTGTTCAGCCAAACTTAGCACAGAATAGCAACTCAGGAGCTGAACTCTACCTAGCAACAAGATTAGCAGCTGATTTTGCAAGCTGGTATTTTTATCCTAGGATGGGAACGGCTGAGAGTGGCCACCTCCTGCTCCTCTGAGTGCTGCTCCCTCCTATTCCACCCAGGGACCTTGCTCCCTACAAATCCCTCCTGGCCCTATGCCCAGCTCTGTCTTCCCTTCTTGCTATGGCAATTTCTGATCCACGGAGGTTTGGGTGGGGCCTTGGAGCTTCCAGAGGGAAGCATCTACCCTGGGTCCACAAGGAAACGTCAGAGTCCAGGGCTCAGAGGCCCAAGTTGGCCTTTCCTTCTCTTCCCATGGCCTTGCCTTCTTTTGTCCTCTCCTCTCTCCCGTATTGTACTTTCCATGCTGTTCTAAAAGCCCCNGTCACTCTGTGGCTTACCAGACAGGGTGCTCTGTGGGAATGGGGCTCCTTCTTCCCATGGGGCACACAGTGAGCTCCTGGCATCTGCTGGTTTCTGGTCCATGACTTCTGCTTGTACACTTGGCCTGCTCTCATCNGCCTTCACAATGGCAGAACCTTTTGACAGCCTAAAGCCCAGGAGCTTTCTGTATGGACTGCCACCCACAACTACCCTCTTTGGGGAGAAAAAAAATACCATGATGTGATAGTGAAATATGGCAGAACAGGCCTTCCAGTGTAAACAAATTAGTGTAGACTCTTTCCCAGGTCTTCTCTCCCTTGATGTCATCAACACACACACAGGAACCTGAGAACTGCAAAGAAGGCAGCAGACTGGCTGNGACCGAAGGTCTTGAGAGCTACACTATGGCAAGTCTCTGGGGTGGCTGTCTTAGTTCCCACATGCTCAGGTTAGACGCAGGGAGCCTTGCAGTACAGAATATCTGCAGGAACAGACAGAGAATAAGCAAGCCACAGGCAAAGCTGCATCTTGTCAAAGGACTGGGAAAGAGCCCACCAGAGCTAGAACTGTGTTCCCCAAGGGCATCGAAGGGAGGAAGAGTCAATACAACCCGTCTCTCCACCAAGTACCACAGGAGCCCAGGCCCAGTGGAAGGGCCATCTACCATGGCAAGCAGCACACAACAGGAATACAGGGTCTCTGAAACTTCCATGTCAAGTATCTCCCAAAAGCAGTCGAGATGCTCACTTAGGTTATACCTACAAAGGACGACCACCTGCTAAAGTAACCGTGACAGGAGTGAGAGTCCCCTAATAAAATCNTCAGTTTCCATGATAGAATCTAAGATCACTCAATACCAACAACTAGGAAAGCCACAATCGAAGAGAAGCAACNAACTGATGTCTATCCTGGGAGGAATCGACACCAGAGCAATCTCACAGAGACTTGAAAGCAGCCATCATTGAAATGTTCTGGCAAACAATTACGAATTATTTTGAATTAAGTGTAGAAATAGAGACTCTCAGCAAAACATTGATATGATTATTTACTGATTGATTGTTTTTTTTTCAGACAGGGTCTTTCTATGTAGCTCTGCCTGTCCTGGAACTCACTATATAGACCAAGATAATCTTAAACTCACAGAGATCTACCTGCCTTTGCCTCCCAAGTGTTGGGATTAAAGGTGTTATGACACCACACCCAGCTTGTAAGTTTATTTTTGAAAGATTTATCATTTTAATAATTTCATATGTGTATCTGTGTGTGAGGTATTTGTATGTGTGTGAAGGTGCGCTAGGAAGCTAGATTCCCTGGAGCTGGAGTTACAGTGGTTGTGAGCCACCTGTGCTGAGAACAGAACCTGGGTCCTCGGGGAGAGCAGTACATGCTCTTAACTGCTGAGCCATCTCTCCAGTCCTTANATTTATGTTCTATGAAAAGAACCAAGTGGAAATTATAAAATTGAAAAATACACTCGTTGGATTTAAAGCCTTACTATATGGACTCCCGAGTACACTGGTGATGACAGGGTTGGCAGCCCTCAAGACAAGCCAATGGGATTTACTCATCAACAGCAGAGGACACAGACCAGAAAAAGAAATGAACAAGGCCTCCGGCACGTATGGGGGAAAGCAGATGATCCTACATTCTTATCACTGGAGTTCATTAAGGGGAAAGAGTATAGAGATTAAAAAATATATATCCAAGCTGGGCATGGTGGTGCATGGCTTTAATCCCAGCACTCGGGAGGCAGAGGCAGGTGGATCTTTGTGAGATTGAGGCCAGCCTGGGCTACAGAGTGAGTTCCAGGACAGCCAGGGCTACACAGAGAAACCTTATCTGGAAAAACAACAACAAAAAATCCAGAACTTAATGTTTGAAAGCACTTCAATTTTCACAAAGGACACAAACCCACAATTTTAAGAAATTAATCAAATGCCAAATAATACAGACCCAATTCAATTCACAACACATCATTAACCTTCTAAAATCCCAAGNCAAAGGGAAAAAGTTACAGCAGCCCAAGAGAAGCTAGTATGTTACCCAGAGAAGAACACTAGTCTACATGACAGCAAGTTTCTCTGGAATTCACAGCAATCAGAAGCAAGCAAAGTAGTTTTTCAAGGGCTGGAAANGAAGACTCCTACCTGAAAACTCCATATCCAGGAGAACCACACTCCAGGAATATGGAGAAAACACATCCCAGATGAAGAAGAAAAAGGAGAAAGGTTGGTAGCAGCCTAACGTCGAGGGACCAATGTCCCTGGACAGCAGAGGGTATTGGGGAAGGAAAGCAATGGGCAGGAAGGGATGACTTGGCAGTTAAGAGCACTTGCTGCTTTCCTGAAGGATCCAAGTGGGATTCCCAGCACCCCCATCAGGCAGCTCCAGCTCCAGGGGAATGGATGCCGTCATCTGGCCTCTGTGAGTGCCTGCATATTTGTATTCTCACACATACACATAAGTTAAAAAAAATCTTTTTTTAATGTAAAGAATAAAAATAAGGTAAGCAAAGCATACTGTTCACTCATGGATTTCTCTAATCGCATTCAATGGCTAAAACAAACATTGCAATACCTTCTGATATGTTTCCTTGGTGTTGAGGGAATCCTTCAACAATTAAATTCTTAAATCTGAGAGGTAAAAGGAACATTAATGGGATTAAGGTTCAGACATTGGTAGAAATGATGAGGTGTGGACACCATCACTATAACAAGTCACAGATGTACATGGTCATGCCAAGAGCAACCACTAGGACAACTACAGAAAGCAATACACTGAAACGGTACAAAAAACAGAATAGAATCATAACAGTAGTTCAAAGCATCTGCAGGAAAGCCAAAAAGAAAAAGAAAACAGGAATAATGAACAAAGGGCCACACAAAAGACAAAACATCAAAAGGCAGACAGATACCTAATGTATCAATAATTAAAAGAGACAGACAGAGCGGATTTAAAACAATGTTCCAGCACTCAGGAGGCAGGTGGATCTCTATGAGTTCAAGGCTAGCCTGGTCTACAGAGTGAGTTCTAGGATAGCCAGGGCTGTGTATGGAGATCTATCTCAAAAAACAAAAAAAAGACCCACTAAACAAAAACAGCAAAACAAAGAAAAGACCCACTAAACAAGAAATCTACTTCAGACAGATATGCTGCAAGTTAAAAAGGGGGAGGCACATTGTATAAACATTGGTTAAAAACATTTTAATTCTTATTAATATAACCAGGAATGGCTATATTAATGTTAAATAATTGATTTTAGAGGAAAGAAACCATTAGGGGTGAAAATGGACACAGAGAGCCATCTGCCAGGCATAGGGGGTACAAGCGGGTCTTCCCAGCTATTTAGAGGACTGATTCAGGAAAATAGTAATCGTTCATTTTCAGGAATTCAAAACCAGCCTTGGCAACATAATGAAACCCTATCTTAAAAAAAAAATCTACCAAGGGGCTGGAGAGATGGCTCAGAGGTTACTGTTCTTGCACAGGACCTGGATTCAGTCCCCAGCACCCCTGTCAGGTGTTTCACAAAAACACCCTCTTCTGGCCTTCATGGGCTCCAGGCATGCACATGGAGTACACAGTAGGTAAATGCTTATACCCATAAAGTAAAAATAAATAAATCTTAAAAAATAAATCTACTAAGAAGGTAGATGTCTATGTGCATGTGTACATATTCATGTGTTTATGAGAGAGATTTCCATCACTGTGATGTAACAAACTACCTAATAATATCCACCTAAAGTAGGAAGGATTTATTTTGACCCAAGGTTTCAATTTCAGGTCACTTGGCTTCACTGTTTCCGGGTCATATTGAGATGACACCTTGGTGAGAAGTATGGGACAGCACAAAGCTGTTTTCACAGAAGCCATGAAGCAGAGAGGTAGAGAGAGAAAGGGAGGAGAGGGAGACAGATCTAAGGAGGGGAAGGGAGTTAGGAAGGGACCTGAGAGAAGATACAGCCTTCAGCTGCATGTCCCTGAAGATGTTCTCTTCAGGCTGCAGCGATGGCTCAGTGGTTAACACCGTGTGCTGCCCCTGCATAGCTGCATTCCCAGGACCTACATAGTGGCCCACAACTGCCTGTGACTCCAGCTCCGAGGGATCCGATGCCCTCTTCCAGCCTCCAGGGGCACCTGGATTCATGTGCACACAAGCACCACATACAAATACATAATTTTTTTTAAATGGCCCCCTCCCTCTAGTCTTTTCTTCTGTTTCTACTGACCCCATCAGTGAACTAATCCACTGACATAACCAGAGTCTTCAAAAATGTCCCACTCTGAACCTGTTGTACTAGGGGCCAAACCTTCACTGCATGATCTTCTGGGCTTAGTAAACAGGAAGAAAGAGAAATTTCTTCAACCCTAAAGGGTCTACGAAAAATTGTACGTAACAGTGACAGACTGGATTATTCCCCTCTCAGTTCTGGAAAAGTGAATGCGTTCTCAGTAGTACCCGAAGCTCTANCCCCTGCANCAGGAGGTCCTAGAACCAGGGAGTTTGTAAGGTCACAGGATCTAAAACACACACACACGTTTGTTTCNTCTCTGTAAATTAACAGAAAACACCAAAATTAACATATATGATGGCTAATCTTGAGTGTCAGCTTGACTCCAACCGCAATCAACTAAAACCCAAGTATCTGGGCACATCTGTGAGGCATTTTTCTTGGTGGAATCATTTGAGGTGTAAACCTGGGCCACACCTACTGGTGGCAGCCTTTATGAAAAGACATGGACGAAGGCAAGCTTCTGGGTTTTGCCTGCTTGCCCTCACTTTGGCTGTTAAGTTCATCTATCATGACGCCGAGACTTTTCACTGGTATTGAAGCCTAATTCTTTGGGATGCCAGCATATACTGAAGATCACCTGAGACATCCAGCCTCATGGACTGAGAGACTATTAGATTCTTGGCCTTTGCATCAGGAGACAGCAACTGTTGGACTAGCTGGACCACATAGCCTGATTGGACAAAT
>LZPO01008026.1:311244-329386 GCA_001675575.1 Neotoma lepida
AGGGCAGATGCCGTGGCACACCTTTAATCCCAGAACTTGGAGGCAGAGGTAGGCAGATCTCTGTGAGCTCCGGGCCAGCCTGGTCTACACAATAGGCCTTGTTTCCAAACCTCTATTGTTTCTATTGTTTCCCATTACATCTGTCAGAAACTGGAACAAACATAATCTTAGGACAGCACAAAGGATTCCACAGTCTAAGAGGTCAGAAGTCCAGAATGGGTCTTCTGAAGTTTATGACCCCTTCATCCACAGAGGCAGGGTAAGTGTCCATGGCACGTGTTCTGACTCTTCTATCTCCCTCTTCCACGTTTATGGAGCCAGGTGATTATTTTGGGTCCACCCAGGAATCTAGAATAATCTGTTGTTCAGGACAATAGTACCGAAACCTAAATTCTCCCTGTCACCTTGATTCTCTCCCCAGCACAGGTTCTGGGGACTGGGACAGGTCTTCTGTGGAGCCACCACTCTGCTTAGCACGGCGTCAGTCGATCTGGGCACCGACACAGAGAACTAAAGCTCTTGGTGTTGCTGGTGGAGATGTAAAATGGTGCAGCTGCTTTGGAAACAGTTTGACAGCTTTAATAAAGTTACACATACACTTAAACATATGACCCAGCAACTACATTCCTGGGTATTTATTCCAAAGAAATAAAAATGTCTGCTCATTCAAAAGCCTGCACGTGAATGTGAATAACAGCTTTATTGGTGATAGAAAAAGAACCTGGAAACTGTCGTTGGAGGCAGGGACTGACACTCAGCTTCCCAGTGTCTCCTTCTGCACTCATACGTGTTCCTTTAGTCTGTAGGGACATCAACTCAGGTCAAACTCAATCATTGACTTCAATGCAGACAAGAATTTCATGGCAAGCGAGCACAAGCAGAGTTGGAGCTCATTAAAAACAGAAAGGTACCCAGAATCTACATACCTTTAAAAGAAGAGTTGCAAGTTACATGTGCATGTGTGAGCATACACATGGAAGCAGATGTTGATGTCAGGTGTTTTGCCTACATGTATGTCTGTATACCATGTACATGCCTGATACCTGTGAAGGCCAGAAGAGGGCATCAGATCCCATGGAACTGGAGTCGCAAATGGTTGTGAGCCACCTCATGGGGGCTGGGAATTGAACTTGGGTCTTTTGGGAAAAAAAGCAGCCAGTGTTCTTAACTGCTGAGCTATCTCCCTATCCCTCTTTACCTTATTTATTTTGAGATGGCATCTCTAATTGCACCTCGAACTCTCCAATTGGTTACCCTGGCTGGCTCCAAGGATCTTGTGTCTGCCTTCCCAGTGCTAGGATTACAGGTGTGTGCTACCACAACTGGCTCTTTAAGTGGGTGCTAAGAATCCAAATAGTCTTTGTACTTACATGACAACCACTGAACGAGCCATATCCCCAACCCTAAGAGTTGCTAAATATTAAAAGACTTAATTTTTTTAAAGATGGGGTCTCACTATGTAGCATGAACTGGCTACATAGACCAGGACGGCCTCAAACTCACAGAGAAGTGGCTGCCTCTGCCTCCTCATGTTGTGATGACCCCAACCATAGGATTATTTTTGTTACTACTTCATAACTGTAATTTTGCTGGTTATGGATTGTAATGTAAATATCTGACATGCGACCCCTGTGAAAGGGTCACTTGACCCCCGAAAAGTTGTGACCCACAGGTTGAGAACAACTGGGTTAGAACCTAGTGTATCCCAGCATGTCGATCAAGGTGAAGTGGGGCCAAAGGGCCTCCCTAGACGGGAGGAGAGTGTCTGAGTTTGTGCTCCTCGGCAGGAGGGTGGAAAGGCTTGAGTCAAATGCCTTCTGCTATGGCTTCCTACTTCCCTCTCAACTAGTTTTGGAGCCTGCTATAGGCCACAAGCTCTTCTGTTACCCTGTGAGGAAGGGCCTTGTATGAGGACACTTTCCTATGTCAGCACCACTGTCCCCAGTGTCCTCTCCTCTCAAGGTGACAGTGCCTCCTCTATCAGCATTTTTACAAACCACCTGGCCAAATATTACCCAACCTCAGGCACAAAAATGCAGGAGAGGTAACTCTTGGGGCTCTGGTATCTTCCTGTCTGTTTCTTCAGTTGCTGCATGGGAGGGGTAGGCCTATTTAGGATATTCAAAGTAGCTGAGTAGGGAATGTCTGCTTCACATCTGATGAAGATGGGACTTGGCATCTCCAGTCATAGCAAGTGATGCAGGCTGCAGTCAGGATTCCACCAAAAACTAACAATGGGAAACCACACTGCATGGCATACAGTGGCTAGGGTGACTTCCCTTGGGAAATCAGCATATACCCTACACAAAGGAGCTACAGAGACCCAGTGACTGTTTCTCAGAACACAAATGGCTCAACTTCCAACAAAACCTTAAAAACACATGTGTTCTGCAGGAACTTATAGAAATAGCTGTTGTGTCCTATTCCTAGCCTGTCCAAATGTCCCTGCTCTGTGTTCTCCTGTCACCTAAGTATCCTTCTCTACACCCCTTATGCCATCAGTGTTCTTGTGTCTGAGTGTCCCACTCTCCATCCCTCCTGGCCTCTTGCCCTCTGCCCATGATCTCTTATATTCTGCCATCCACTCTGTCCCTGTGCTGCATTCCAGGTGGCTTCTTTGTCCCAAGTGGCAGATTTGGACTCTGCTCCCACATCCAAGACCAGGGCTGTGTGAGGCAGACTCTGGGGGGGGGGTCAGTTCATAAAGAAGCTGGGCCCGACCCAATCCTGACATGTGTTGCCTGCAACACTTCTCGCTGCTTGTCAGGACCTGAGTGAAGGACTCCATGAAGCTGGTTCCCTCATGTTCCTTTCAGCTGCCTCAGGGAGGTTTCTGGCTTAAGTGCATTGAGAATTCTAGTAGCCATCCGCCTGGCTGAGTAGATTTGAGACTGTGGTTTGCCACAGGATTGTGAATCTCTGATTCTTCCAAGGGTGTTGACTCACTGTACAAATAGGAATTCCTCCCCATTCTCTGACTGTGGGGTACTTAGCCTGCTTCACTGTGTGCCTTAAGGTATTAGATGTCTCTTGGGGGACCTGAGAAAAGGCAGGATCTAGGTGGGACATAGGGGCTGGGTCCCTTTGCCACCATCCATACTCCTATGCCTTCTCTTAAACCTACCCCACCAGGATTGGGTGTACTGTCATCACACAAGCTGAGCCAGAAGGGGCCAGGTTGCAGACAGGATGGATGTTGGTGCTTTGCACTTCATCACACAAGCTGGATGCAAAACAGAAACCTAGAGCATCTTAAGCATTTAGTGCCCTGTGATGAGAAAGACAGTCCCCGAAGGTAGCAGAGAAGCACTTGTCTGCAAGCAA
This sequence comes from Neotoma lepida, assembly GCA_001675575.1. Classification (NCBI taxonomy): domain Eukaryota; kingdom Metazoa; phylum Chordata; class Mammalia; order Rodentia; family Cricetidae; genus Neotoma; species Neotoma lepida. Next base: position 314,569 of record LZPO01008026.1, read on the forward strand.
GGGAGCATGGGAGCTGTCACCAGCCACTGTAGGGACAATAGACTTGGGTCTTGGAAGCAAGGCCAGGATAAAAACAGCTCTAACCTGTCTTTGGTGTTTTAGTTAGGAAATAAAGATAAAATGCACAAAGTACTCTTAAGTATGGTCATACCTGTAGGGAGCAAGGCCTGAGAGTGAGGAAGAACTTCCTAGGAAAAGATGGGCTTCTGGCTGGTCAGTTCTAGAGTACATTCATACTCTTACTAGTCATGTGTAAAGCTTATAAGTAAGAACAGGATAAAAACACATTTAGGAAGTTTGTACAAGAAACCATCTAATAAAAATATCAAAGCCTAGCCAGGCAATGGCAGTGCACACCTTTAATCCCAGCACTCAGGAGGCAGAGGCAGGTTGATCTCTGAGTTCGAGGCAACTCGGTCTAGTAGTTCCAGGACAGCTGGGGCTACATAGAGAAATCCTGTCTCGCAAAACAAACAAAACAAAAGACAAAAAAGTTAAAGCTTCTTTGATTTCAGCACAAAGTGGTGATGCACAGCACTCTTAACTCCACGCCCAGCACAGCACTGTCACTAGCCACAAAAGACCACTAAAAAAATAAAAAAAATTAAAAAAAAGCAAAAACCAAAGACCACTAAGATGCAAGGGGCCTGCAGGAGAGTCTAGCACAGCTCCACCCCACATTCAAGCCTCGCTCAAGAGTGAGAGAAATCCAGACCAACTTAAATACTCTCCAGTAGGAGATAATTAAACAAAGCAATACTCACTTCAGAAAGCCAGAGTCAGTCCACAGAGGCAAGGATGAAAGAAGTGAGGGCAAGCAGCCACTTACTTAAAGTTTTTTAAAATTTAAAATTTTATGTGCATTGGTGTTTTGCCATGGGTGTTGGGTTTCCTAGAACTTGAGTTACAGACAGTTGCAAACTGTCATGTGGGTACTGGGAATTGAACCCAGGTCCTCTGGAAGAGCAGTCAGTGCTCTTAACTGCTAAGCCATCTCTCCAGCCCCTACTTACACAATTTTTAAGAAATAACTAAGCAGCAAAAGCGCCCTCATGGAAAGTTCTGGTTGTCATCCTGGAGCAAAGACAAGGCTGCCAGGGAGTTCCTGAGATTCCAAACTGCTATGGGGTTGTGAAACAGGGATGGCAGCACCAGCAAGATCAGGGCTGAGTCAAAAAGGTAGGCTATTCCCATTAGGAGGGGCCTATCTAGAAGAGGCTCCCAGTGGTAGTCACCAGGCCTGTACAGTGAAACCACCGCTCTAGCAACTTTAAATTCTTATCATTTTGAACAAGGGCCCACACATTTCCTCAAATGGTTTCGAAAGGNCAGCATACTCCTCTGCAACCTGCTACAGGCCTCCGAAGGACTAAGTTCCAAGACCCACAGTGTGGTCACAAGAGAAGGCTCCAGGGTGCAACAGGGGAAGGCAAGGAATAGTGTATATGGACTATAGGGTGAAGAGTGAGGGGCTACGGGTTCTGTATGTGAAACTAAGGGGCCTACTTAGAAATATGAGTGGCTGAAAGCTGCAGGGTTGGGGTTCAGATAGTTTAAATGACTTGTTTTTGTGAGCCATTGTTTCTCTGCGTAGTCCTGGCTGTCCTGGAACTCACTGTAAACCAGGTTGGCCTCAAAACTGCTTCTGCCTCCCAAGTGCCGGGATTAAAGGTGTGTACCACCACCACTCAGCATCCAAATTTTTAACTCTGTAAGGTGTGTGATGTGTTTTATTACACAGGTTTCTTGTGTCAACTTTCTATCTGCAATTACCAAGTGTCTCCCTCTGTTTTTCACATTATTTTTTCAGGCAAGATTTTCTCACTGAACCCAGAGCTTGCCTATTTGGTGAGACTGGCTGGCCGGCAAGCTCTAGGGACCCTTCTGTCTCTACCATCGTGGCATGCACCACCTCACTTGGCTTTTTTTATGAGTCTGGGAATCTGAACTCATCCTCACACTNGGGCAGCAACATTGACCAACTGAGCCATCTAGATGGCCAGGAGAAACAGCTTGAAACTGGCTCCAAATTTTCTACCCAAGAAAACAATCAACCACGTGATGTGGTCTTTACATATCACTCTCCAAATTCTCTCTTCCCCAGTGGGCTCCTAAAACAAGTGCCTTTGCAGAGCTGTTGGAAGACACACTTGAATCTGACCTGTCTTATGAGTGGAAGCTACCAAATGGTCCAGCTAAATTATCTTTTAAAAGCTCCAATGCATATTTTTCAAACAACATCCTGCTGGTTCAATCAGGCTGTGGCCACCTCTGCCCTGTGAATGGCCACACAGGCAGGCATAGTTGATCTTAGGTGCCCATGGAAAACCATGTCCTAGTAGTTTGGACACAGGGGTCTGGATGAGGGGACCTACGAAGGGCAGAGGAGCTCTTAAGTTATGGAGGGGGCAAAGGGCAACAGGGAACAAGATGGAGACACACCCACTCAGGGCAGGCTGGAAGGAGCCTATCGGTCAACAGACAAAGGTTTCTCTGTAACTGCAAATAGTTTTCTGCAGACAAGCAGCAAGGGAAAGCACTGCTCCATTTTCTGAGTTTCACAACTTTCGGTTGTGGCTAGCGCTGCCTCAAGTTTCTGGGGATAACGAACACCTATGGCGACTCTTGCCATCCTGGAGCAGACTACCTCTGAAAACGCTCACTACCACACATGGAGAACCACCAGGGAGATAGGTTGGGCTTGACATTGAACTCTTCAAAGGTATTGGGAAGACCAGAGGCTAGCAGGTACCAGTCCATGCTCTAAGGGATAAGGGAACACATGTGATTTGGGGGGTGGGGTCTCAAAAAAAAGGGTGCCACATGGAATTAAGCGTGGGGAATAATGAGGTACACAGCTAGGGAATTTCAGCATAGAGGTGTGAGGTTAACTTTGGTCTATGCTGGAAGAGGCTGGTACATATAAGAGCAAAATGGTGGCAGGTAGGCAGATGCAGTATCCACATTAGGTCCTGTGGCCCAGGAACTCTGCTGCCAGAACAAAGTGGACAGGGCATCCTTGATGCTCCTGGAGAGGGTTTGAATCTTTCTTTACCTGGATCTACTCATAGTGGGAGGACAGTGACATGGCACTGTCCAGATGAAGCCTGCCATCACCCTTCTAGCCCTACCCTGGGTTTTTGCTTGATTGGACCCTTCTGCCTGATGGACTGAGTAGGCTTGGCAAAGTCAGCTAACTCACCTTGAATTCAACCATGCTCTGCACAGAGCCAGGCTTAGAAATATTGTCTTAGAGTTAACAAAATCACTTCTCTGATCTGTAGATTAAAGAGTGGTGTTCTTTCAGTGCTCTTGGAACCTTCTGATGGCCAAGGTCTGGTCTGTAGTCCCTCTTTAAGGGCCACTATGTACGACTGGTGTCCTATGAGCTGGAGTTCCATACATAAGGTCATTAGTTTCCACAGATAACTACTGAGGAGTTCCTGAGCTCCCATGCTGGCACCACTGGGTCACAAGATGGCCCTGAGCCCAGTTCTATTAGTCAAGCATCTAACATGGATCTACTACTGAGCAGCTTTTCTGCCTGCAGGAAAGGCCACCTCTAAGTCCTAGCACACACCTCTAAGCCCTGTCTTCTGGTGGCTCTTTCCTGTCCTGGCCTTATACAATGCCTCTACCAGAAAGTAGACCCTTCTCCTCAGCAAAGGGTTGGGGAGCCACTGAGGCACCAATGTCTAGGTTGTTGAGAGTTCAGATGAATGACAACTGGGGTCAAAAGAGAGGAGCTGCCTTGTGCCAGTCTTATGTTGGGTGATGAGGGTGACTGGAGACAGATAAGGTANCCACAGGCCACAAACTTTGGGAGTTACTTGCTCCTGTAACTAGCATGAAGAGTTGTACAAGGAAGTCCCGGAGGCCTTGTCCAACTCTGCAAAACCTCGTATGGAGAAGCAGCAGGAAGTTAGGCAAGGCTACCTCCCAGTTGGAAGTCTATCCAGTGATCCAGGTTGACCCTCCAGTGATGTCCACAGTCTGGGCTGGGTTCCCACTCTGCAGACCATCCCTGCAGCCACAAGTGTGAGCTGGCCCTGTGATGGGCTCTGCTCCCNGACCCCACCCTGCTTCCTCACAGAGACAGCAGGGAGCCAACAGGNTGCAGGTGGCAGCCTGTTTTCTCTGGCACAAGGCCTTCTGTATGTGCAGTGGGGATCTTGGGCTCTTGACTGTGGAGGGATAGAATAAATCCAACACTGAGAGTTCAGGTAATGTTGGGGCTCTGTCCTCAATTTGAAGACAAACTTGTCAATTTTCAGTCTTAAGAAATAAAACCAAAAGCCAGGTGGTGGTGGCACACACCTTTAATCCCAGCATTTGGGGGACAGGGGCAGGCAGATCTCTGTGAGTTCAATGCCAGCCTGGTCTACAGAGTGAGTTCCAGGACAGCTAGGGCTACAAAGAGAAACCCAGTCTCAAAAAAGAAAGCAAAACAAACACAAAAAAGAAAGAAAACCAAAAATAAAGCATTTTAACACCTTGAGTTAACAGTTGAATCTGAAAAGGAAGAATATGAACTTTTCTTCTTACCTGATAGTGACTAGAAGCACTAGGCAAGACTGGGAGGCACCTCAGGCTTCCGGACCACATCTGTGCAGTATCCTCTAGTGCCCAGTAAAGGCTCCTGGGCAGTGAGCTGTTTCAGACACCTACTCTCCAGACCTTCATGCAGGTAGGGGAGATCAACTTCAGCTGGCCATAGCCAGTCCTCATTCTGTGAATACCCAGCTCTGTATGGGGGCACCGGTGAGCAGGGCCACTAGGCCACTGACCTAACAAAAGAGCTCACTGGGGACTGGCCAGGTTCTGTACTAACTCCATGCTTTCTACTCACAAAAGCAGGCCATTCAGTTCCTGGCTGAGCTGGCTGCCAGCTGGCCCGATAGAGGAGCAGATTTGAGGTGGGGTGAGGGTCTGTTCCCCAAGCACAGTGTTCTGGCCAGTGAGTTCTCTGCACAGCAGCTGACGCCTCCTGGACATATTTCCACACAAAATGCTTGACTGTGCTCACTCCTGTACTCTCAGGGCCAATCAACGAAGATGTCTTTTTTACTTTATTTATTTATTTACTGGAAGGTTATTTCTGGTCCCAGGAATTAGATGGGCAATTCCAATGTTCTTCATTCATTTAAGAAGCTAATTTTCAAGCCCACAGGTCCTTGCCTATTGAAAGTGAGTAGGGTCAGTGATGATCTTCTGGAATAGGGCAGAGCACAGAAAAGAACAGTCTGAGAGAATCCACTGATTCAGAATCTGAGATCTGATATCTGAGTGGATTCTGAGTCAGATGCAGGATTATATACTGGTGAGAGCCTGTGTTCTAAGGGCTTGGGAGGCTGGTAACAGTGAGGGGAGATGGTGCTGGCTAGTTTTATGTCAACTTGACATAGCTATAGTCATCTGAGAGGAGAGAATCTCAGTTGGAAAAGTGCCTTCAAGATCTGGCTGAAGACAGGCCTGTAGGGCATTTTCTTAACTAGTGATTGATAAGGGAAGAAAGACCCAGCCCATCGTGGATGGTGCCATCCCTGGGTTAATGGTCCTGAGTTCTGTAAGGAAGCAGGCTGAGTAAGCCATGAGAGATGAACCAGTAAGCAGCACCCTCCATGGCCTCTGCATCAGCTCCTGCCCAGCTTGAGTCCCTGCCCTGACTTCCTTCAATGATGGACTGGAATGGGCCTTTAGGGCACAACAGAAGCCCAGAACCTGCCTGAAATATACAACTGATTAACCCTTATAGAATTTCTAAATGTAATGACAGCCCAGATGAGAAACAACCCAGAGAATTCCGTTTTGGTGTTGACTATATACAGGAACTTGGGACTCATGGCTAAAAGTCATGGATACTGACCACTAACAGAAGTGTCTTGGCAGGAAATGTCACAGACAGACCCAGACTTGCTTAAATACAGATTTTATTGCAAACCAACACCGAGGAGCCAGAGCAGCTTTGTAGGCCGGACACCCAACTCTCCTGGGTCTTTGGACAAAGGGGATGGAATCACCCTGGCTTCCTCAGACCTCAGCGGGTGGGATTTAGAGACCAAATTGTGGCTGTCATGTCTAAAAAGAGAAAACAGGCAATATGCCAGCTTCAGTGGCTAGGTGAGCCAGGGCAGTGCCTCAGGACAAAGAACTATCTACTTGGCTGGCTGGAATTGAGCCCCACCGTGATGAGGACATGTGGATACNGTAGCCACCACCACACCATGCGCTATAACATGCCACAGGGATCACTCACAGACCATAGGTTTCCCCCCATATGGCCTACACCTAATACTGTTCCCCAGGCTGCTTTTTCTACACTGGCTTGTTTGTTGAAACAGGGCAAGGACAAAGGAGAAATGCAACACAGAAAAATAAAACCATGCCAAGAAAGATAAGTTACCACAGAAATGAAACACTGTCCCAAATAAAAAGATGCAGGGCTCTCCCACTTCAGTATTCCTTCTGGAAGACTACCCACAGGATGAGGGTTGAGAGGGAGCCAATAGGATTACAGAGAAGACTGGAAATACATACACACCATGAGACTTCCTTCATTAGGTGGGGCAGCTTGCATGGGACAGGCATGTGCAAATCCTAGGATCTGGATGGAAACTTCAGGAACAAGTAACACAAGTGTCCTGGGGATCTTGTGAATATGACAAATTCTTCTCCCCAAGGGTGACTCTTCAGAGAGAGTTCATCAACTTGGTGACCAATGTCCAACCACAAGCTCAGACTCCAGATAGGTATTTGGGGCCCACTACTCTCCCTTGACTGCCATTGTGGTCTATGTGGACCCACAGATTAACTCCCAGTATGGACGTCTTACAAGAGCCATCAGTGGCCAACTGTAAACCAGAAATCCCTCAAATGGCTGCAGTGAACCAGTTCCTGTCTACACAGTTGATGGAAAGCTTCCTGAAATAAGTCCTCAACCTGCTCTTCCAGTGTGGCTCCTTGCNAGCATATATAAACTGCACTCANGGCTATTTCCAGAGGGCAGGCTGCCTTGGCTTCAGTGGGTCTTAATTCTCTCTGGCTGTATGGACACCAAGACTGAGAGCCAGGCAAATGGAGATGCCAGGCGGCAACAGGCATAGACAGGGCGCTGTAAAGGGTTGGGACACCTGGGTCCCTTGGTCAGGTCACCTGGCTGAAGGTGGTCTGCAGCCACAGAGTAGTCTGGTGATCAGCACAGGGGAATCTTCTGGTTTTTATTTTTTTATTTTTTTTTTGGTTTTTTGAGACAGTCCTGGCTGTCCTGGAACTCATGGGAATCTTCATTTTCTTGGAATCAATTTAGTTGCCTTCAAGCCAGTGGATATGTTTTCCTTCCTGAGGCATCTTTGAAGGTCAAGGCTGCTTAGGGAGTGTGGTTGACACAGTCTGCCAATGAACTACTAACATGCTGTGATCTCTTCCTGAAATTACTCAGGCTTTCCTGCAGCACACCCAAGAGGAGGTCTTGTATGGAGCAAGTGGTNGTGGCTAGGCTCGGTTCACCTCAGCAAGAACCAAAGCCAGGCAGCTGCAGTCAGTAGACAGTATCCTTGCCACAGCTGGGCCAGAGGCCAGAACCTCAGACATTCTCCCAACATCTTCACCAAGCAAACAGACCCCAGGTTCTGCTGCTCTGCCCATGAAGCTGAGGCTGACCAAGTGTATTCACAAAGAGATGAACAAGAGGGAAGACAAACACACACACACACACACACACACACACACACACGAGAGAGAGAGAGAGAGAGAGAGAGAGAGAGAGAGAGAAAGAGAGAGAGGTCTCAACAAGTGAGGTCCCACAGCAGCCCTAGAAGCAGCTATCAGCCATGCCCCATCTGCCCTCATGCAAGTGCCTGACCACACACTTCAACTTAGCTTTGTCTGAGAGCCTAGTCATTCCTTATCCCCAGTCAGAAGACAAGCAAGCAGAATAGCGTCAAAACGAAAGCAAGCAGAGAGAACAGGGAAGGAAGGAAATGCTGCCTGCAGTAGCTGGTTGCTGTGGAGACAGAGCATGTGCTCCTCGTTTGCTGGGATATGTCCCTCCCTAATTTCAAACACCTTCATTTAGTGTTGGCCATAGAGACTGCCAGGCAGCAGCTGGCCGTGCACCTTCTCTACAACAGTCTGAAGGTGCGAGGTCAGCATGGAAGGCCTGGTTCATCAGGAAAGAAACAATGGTGAGGACTGATCAGGAGGAGTGAGTCCCTGGCATGCAGGGAGTGAGGGGGACAAGGTCTCCACCTCCCCGATGATGAGGGTTTTCTTTCCTTCTGGTCATTAAAACTGCACAGCCCCAGGGGAGATGTTGAACATGGCCGGGTCGAATCGCTGGCCTCGGAAGGGAGAGCCTTCAGCATCCCACCCCTTCTTCAGCATCTCATGGACTTTCTACAAACAGAAAATAGAGAGATTAAAGGAGATCACAAGGCACTGCATGCTTTCTCCTAGAACAGACTGCTTGTAGGCACAGAGCCATCCTGCTTCCTCAGGACTTGAGGATTTACCTGCTAGGACCAACTGGCCAGAGGACTGCAGGCCTTGCAGTAGTTTGTGCCCAAGGGAGGCATCCCATGACTGCCAATTCCTCTGCAAGACTGTTCTCCCAAAACTGAATTTCTAGCTTTCCAGCTTCAGTCTCCAATAAAGCAATAACTGCTCTTTATGGTTCATCTTCTGTCCCTTTCCCGTTAAGTCTATCCAAATTCCACAGAATCCACAGAACCTACAGTAATCTCCAGGGAAATGATTAAGATACGAAGGGGTGGTGCNTCAGCCCCATAGGGACACAACTAAGGTGTGCAGAGGTGTTCTAGCACCCCTTTCCCAAGGAAGTTCTTGTCATTAAGAAACGCATCATCAGACAATATAGGTTTGACCCAAAATGTGAGGACGCAGAAGGGGAGAGACCTTAAAATACCCAGCTGTGAAACTGGCAGTCAGAAATGCCCTGTTGCCTTTGGAGGACACAGTAAGAGCTGATGGACTCGGCTCCAAGCCTATGGCCACTGTTGAATTATCTAGCCTTTGAAGGTCAGAGGCAGACTGGAGTTGTGTAGTTACAGCCAGGACAAGCAGGGAGGCTGTGCCCCTGAGGGCAGCACCTGTGCCTATGCTGATGGGCTAACCTTCCTCTGAGCATCTGCCTTCCTCAGCTGCCACCACAAGTGTACCCTAGGACGGGGTAATCTCCTGTCTTTCAACTACAAGAAACCACAAAGACTAACAAGATGCATGGCTAAAGATCTCCCCCAGTGGAGTGCCTGNTGCAGACAGCCCCGCAGGACAGATGCAGAGGTCAGGGGCTGCTTCCCTTATCACAAAGATGACAGACTCAAAGTAAAGTGGAAAATTTCCACTGTCAGCAGAGTGACTGGATTCCCAGAACTATGGGCTGTTAAACAAAATCCAAGCTTCCTGCTAAGAGAGTTTTTGATTGTTTTTAAACCTAAGTGAAGTAGCAACAAGCACANCAAAGATCCTTAGTACATAGCAGACTTCCTTCTTTGCCCATGAGATGTGTGACCTGTACAATTTCAAACAAACACAAGATGAGACCAGCCAGATAACCTAAGCAGGAGGGAGGCTGCTGAGGCCCTCAGCAGAGCATCACCAGCTGCAGGGTGAACAACAGCTACAAGGACCTGGTGGCTGGGTGGGGACCTACTGTAGCAAGCCCAAAGTGCAAAGGGCAGGCCGCTAGGTTTGTTTTCACAATTGAGGGAGCCCATGATGACCAGATAAATGTTTGGCCCTTTCTGCAGAGCACAGGTAGAGATCAGACACATCCTGTGTGCCACCAAGTTCACTTACAGGAAATGCTGGCACCTGCCTGTGCAACGTCAGTCACTGTTTGTTAAAAGGTAAGTGCCACCAGGATCCTGGACAGACACATCTAAGTACAGANAGAGCAATGGTACCTGTACTTCTACAACCCCTTCTAGATGAACACCAGCTCAAAGAAATCTCACCAGGGAAAAGATGAAGAGCATTCCATTTCCACTTTGGAAAGAAGTAACATAACGGCAACATTCAAGACTTCCAAACGACACAAGAAGTATATTACCACTTNAAAATTAAAATGCTTCAAAATACAAAGCACTGGTGGCATTAGAAGCACAATTTAAAATTCTGGCAAATTTAGAAAACTTCAAGTTTACACCATAAATGGGCATCAATACAGAGCACGTTGGTAACTGTGGCTGCCAATGCGCAGAGCAGATGGAGGCTGATGGAAGAACCTGGCCCCATTTCCATTCTATTTCTCTGTTAGTTAGGACTGGCAATCCTAGAGAAGTGACCTCAACCACCCACAAAACCCCTGCATACGAGTATTGATTATGTGGCTAACCTGCTATATCAGGAAACACAAGGCCATGGACCCTCTCTTTCTAGTTCTGTTTCTTTGTTCAATAAGGTGCTAAAGATACTTTACATGGAACCCCAGCATAATGTACATTGAAGATGTGTCTCCAAGGCATTTCAAGCCTACAAAGGAGCTGAGGCTTTAGCACTGACACCAGGCAGGTAGTGGGACATGCTAGAGTTAACACAGCCCTAATAGCTATAGGGCCATATTATGACTATCCATAACTAGAGGCTTCCTTGGCCATCTTAATTAGCTCAGCTCTGGTGAGGGAATCACACTGTATTCCACCTGTGCACTACTGGCCCTAGGCTCCTTGAAGGCCTTGCTGGGGGAGCTCATCTGGGCAAGTGCACTCACTCATTTCCTCTATGGTCCTTGCCAGGTCCATGGNAAGTCCACAGCAGAATCAATTTAAACTCAAGACAAAGCTCTTTCCACTGGACCACAGCATCTTCAAGGTTTTTCTTAGGGCTGTTGTTCAGTCGCCTCAGTTTCTGTGTTGGGTCATAAACAGCTGTGTGGAAGCTGCTCATCAGCCACAGACAAGTCTTCTATGCATAGTTGTAAGGACCTTTGGTTCCACTCAGGTTTCTGCAATGTCTTGTGGGCAAAGAGGGCAGTCTTCATAGAATGCCAAAACAGGACACCTCCAAAGCCTTGCCTCTGCAGTGAGCCAGCTTCCCAGCAGCAAGTCACGCATGGGATGCTACATTAAGTGTGCATTGCACAGTGCACACACATGATGTTTAGCACTGTTATCTTTTGATCTTTTTGCTAGTGTGTTTCAAACTGGCAGTGAGGATCCTGGAGGCCAGAACTTTCAGAGAGCTGCCTTTGTTTACTGGAGATAAGTACACTACCCTATTCCCAATCCTGAAGGCTGAGAGGTAGCCACTAGAACAAGAAGATCTGAGACCTACAGGGATGGAAACAAAGCAGCCAGTTCCTGCAGAGGACCATTGTTGAGATTGAAAAACAAGGCNGAACTGTTCTCTGGATAAGATCAGATTAAAGGGGCTGGCCTCTTAACTCCTTGAAGAGAGTTGATGCAGACTGCGTGTTTTCCATCTGTCCTTGCGGAAGGTGACACTAGACCATGCCAGACGGCATCAGCACCAAAGGAAGAAAGGAGAGCTGTGTATGCGTGGAAACAATGAGTGCAAGGATCAAGAGGAAGGAAGAAGACAGGGAGGGAAGGGAGANAGGGAGCATAGAGCCTGACACATGATGCAGATCTCGCACTGCTGCTAACTCCCAGACAANTAACACTGAGGTTGTTCTGACTTGTGTGTCCTGCAAGGAATGCGATCCCAGGGACCCCAGGGACCTTAAGAATAAGAGGTGCAAACAGCTGTAGAACTTCTAGCTTCTCTAAAATCTCATAGTTACAGTCTACAGAAGACTTCCCGAGGTTTGGCTAAAGCACAAAGGCAGTTCAAGCCACAATCAATATCTATTCTAGTGTTTCTCTACAACAAACACTCCGTCATGGCATCTAGGGAAGGTATGAAGAGCCACTCATCCTTGGTCTCTCCATGCTGTGGCACAAACTTCTCAGCGGTACTTGATAGCTCCTCCTTCCACCTCACTCAAAACAGACTCTTCCCTGGCAGTCACCTTACATATACATCCAAGTCCTTTTGTGGACAAAGCCCTGACCCTGGACACAGGAGTGAGCAGATCCATAAGGACTCAACCATATGGCAAAGGGTCATAGACAGACCTTCTGACCAGTAAACAAAGGCCAACATGACTGGATTACACTGTGACCAAGCAGGTCTGGCGATCTCTGCTAAGGTGAGGGCTCTAAGCTTTCTAGTTGCTGCCTAAGAACCTCTGCGTACATGGATCCACAAAGATGTCCTTCCTGTCACCTCACTTGGGGCCAGGACAGAGAAGTAAACTCCAGCCCCTCTGCTGCTATGAGGCACAATACATACTGAGACATCAAAAACTCAACCTCCGCACTCGGGAGGCAGAGGCAGGTGGATCTCTGTGAGTTCAAGGCCAGCCTGGGCTACCGAGTGAGTTCCAGGAAAGGCNCAAAGCTACACAGAGAAACCCTGTCTNGAAAAACCACGTTAGCCCTGCTCTAATGTAGAATGCTACTCTGAAGGGAAGGATGGGACAATTCACACAAACCATGAGACAACAGGGAACACATATTAACTCCTCTAGAGTCCTGAGGGCTGGCTTTCTGTAAACAGCCTACACCCAGTTGGTGATCCCTCTCTGACCATGTTTGGTCTGCACATACAGAAGCTTAGGTGTGCATGGCTGGGCATTTGACAGTGAGAAGAATTGTAGGCAAAAGCCTTTTCTTCCCTAAGTAGCTACTCTCAGGATTCTTAAGAGGAAGAACAATGTGTTGATCTAAGCAATCATTCTTTGGCACCAGAAGCTTGTCCCTGGGCACTACACAGGTCAGACCCAGCCTTTTGCTCTCCCCGAAGCTGCTCACCTCACACTCTCTCAAGTACAGCCCCCTCACTTCACTTCATCCACCTATTTGCTCTGCATTGGCTGTTGTAGTCAGAACCTAAGTGGGCCCTGCAGCCTGGCCCTTCCTCCTTCCACCAATGGGGCTCTAAGGCTCTAGTGGGAGCCATCAAAACTAAACAATTCTAGGCTATGGTGTGGTCAGGGCACATCTACAAACACTCTCAAAGCTGTGATACCAGAGCTTGCAGCTCAGGTATGAGATGTGGCAGTGTGTACCTGTCCTCAGGTAAGGAATAGAAGACATGAACAACTGGGCTTTCCTAGGCAGGACATCGCAGAACTGCAGCAGAGACTAAGCCAGGATTAACTTATCTTCATGCCTTCTTCCCCACCAGCATGACCCACCCGCCTGCTGATGGTACAGGAGAGCCACGGTGCTCATACCAGCTCGTGGCTCTGGGGCTTGCCCTGCAGCTTCTGGTGGTAGTCAAAGGTGAGTCTGTCCAGGACTGCCTGTTCCTCCTCATCCACAGTAGCCATGGAGCGCTCCTTGTTGATCTTGTCGATGTCAATGGGTTCTTCTCCTTCCAGGATCGCACTCCACCAGTACTCGCCAACCTTGCTCAGGTTCACCTGGGACAAGCAGGGAAAAAACCGTTATCAAGTATGGCAGGAAACAGCCCAAGCCACTAGGGAAAGACTACTTAGCACTGTGGAGGGACAGGCATACAGTGCTGGAGACAGAGCAAAGCGTGCGAGGGGCGGATATCCCAGGCTGAGCTTAGACCTACACAAAGGCAAGGCGGCTGTATGAGTAGGTATATGAGATCACACAAGGAGCCTCTGAGTCAGGGGTCATGTTGAGGGCATTTAAAGAGTCCTGCATCCTATAGATCTTAGTCCTTAGAGTCAGCATACTGTCTACCACATGTGCTCATACTTTCTAAAATTCTCTCTGATCCAACAGGACCTGGCCCTGTGCTTTCCCACGCTGCTGCATCCCCACCATGGAGAGCCCTACTTGGTAAGGTCTTATCTCTGCCCAGCTCAATCAAGTTCCTCCCTTGGCAATGATCTTTCTTTCTTCCAAGAGCAATATTCAATCTCCTGCTGCCTTTAGGGGAGGTGGGACTCTGAGATGAAGGCTGTAACCTGGTAAATGACAGGATCTTTCAAAGATTCCTCCTTATGACTAGGGGCCCAGGTGCCTGTTCTTCCTCCTTGGTACCTACAGGAGTCCTCCAGCCCTAGTCCTTGGCTTCCAATAGTCCAGAGAAGAGCCCAAGAGGAGCTGAACTCAAGCTGCTGGATAGTCTAGACACACTGTGGTCAAGCAAAACAGCACCCATCCAATATCATGCAGCAGCCCTTATTATTGGAATCTGTAAAACTTATCACACGACCACTGAAACTTAGAGCCAAGTGAAATTTCAGCAAGAGTAGAACAGAGAACATCAGAGGCATCTTGCAAAACTGGTATTCAAGGGTATAGCTGCTTCTGTCACAAGGACACAGTATAAGATGCAGGGCACACCATTCCCCGAGGCTACTGGTCAAAGAGACACACAGAAGAAACTGGAGGCATTGGCAGTATCCCTCATGGTCACTGGCTGGACTCATCAGGAAACTTTTATCAGAGTGGAGCAAGGTGTAATGTTTGCCCACCCTGTATGATGACTCTGACAGGATAAAACCATTCAGTGCTCACAGAGGGGATTAAGTGTAGTTGGCATTTTCTTTGGGCCACCAATCAGCTACCAAATAAAGACACGGAGACTTATCATTAATTATGAATGCTCAGCCTTAGCTTAGGCTTGTCCCATTAGCTTTTTTAACTTAATTTAACCTGTTTCTACTCATCTATGTTTTGCCTTAGGGCTTTTTGCCTTTCTTTCATTCTGTATGTCCTACTTCCTGCTTCCTGTGTCTGGCTGGCCAGCCCCTGGGGTCTCTTCCCCTGATCCCCCCATCCTAAATTCCTCCTCCTACTTAACTCTCCCTGCC
>LZPO01008027.1:51935-61949 GCA_001675575.1 Neotoma lepida
GTGAGACCCCGGACCCAACAGATTGAGAGCTTTCTAGGTCTCCTGTCTGCCTGTTGGGCTGAAATTTGCCTGGACCTTTGTTGCGGGGCTCCCTTTAACTCACTCCTGAGGTGACTCTTCTACTTCTGGCTCCTGTTTCATCCTGTTTTCTTGATTTGCTCATTCTGTTGATCTCTTACTATTTTTTTTCCCTTTTCACGTTCTTTTCTTTCCCTTCCATCCCTTCCCCACTGTGATGGAATCTTGCTATGTTGTCCTGGCTGGCCTTCAACNTCAGCCTTCTAAGTAGATCCCGACTTTCAATATTTCCTGAGAAAGGATGTTTGGTGTGTTTATTCTTTCTTATTCTTGGTTAATGGTTTGGATAGTGATGTGACTTGAAGGTGCAATGTCCCCATTGCCTCATGTATTTGAACACTAGNTGCTGGACAGGGTCAGACCTTGAGGTAGTGTGTACATAGAAGAAACAGGTCACTGGGGGCAGGCCTTGAAGTTTCTTAGGCCAGCCCATTTCTATCNTCTCNCTGCTTAGCCGTGGGTACATTAAGACCAGCTGCTGCATTCTCTTGCCACCATGCCTGTCCTCCATGATTGATTTGTTACATCCCCTCAAACTATAAACAAAAATAAGTCCTTCCTCCCTTAGGCTACTTCATGGTTTTGGGCATAAAAATGAAAAATCACACAGAAATTGGCTCTGGGATTGGGGCCATTTTGTGATAAACTTGACTATGTGGTTTTTAGACCTTTGGAACTGGTTTGTAGAAGGGATATGGAAGAATTTGGAGACATGAACTAAAGCTTTGGTATGCTGTAACCAGAATGGTTATGGTAGGGGAAATGTGTCAGTGGGAGGCCTGGCTTATGTAGCTTCAGATGGGAAAACAAAGACTCTAGTGGAGAAAGTGTGGAAAGAATATAAGAGCTGGGAGATAGGAAGAAGGGCTCCAAAATGCTCTCCACAGGGCATGATACGACAATTGCAAATGTGACTTTACAGTGGTCCGTACTGCACCTGCACAAGAGAGCCCATCAACAGCCAGTCATAGATCNTGGAGGGACGCATGGAGCACTAACCCCATGAGGAACTATTGGCAGCTAATGGATTCTAGGGTTGGGACAATCATTGTATTCTGTTGTGTACCCAATGGTGAGTCCACCAGGCTCTAGGGTATAGTTCCAAATCCATAGTCACACAGGCAGTCTTGGTAAACATCAATAGTTCAATATATATATGTGTGTGTGTGTGTGTGTGTGTGTGTGTGTGTGTGTGTGTGTGAAAAAGACTTGTGAGGAGAGGGTGACATGGATAGGAGGGATGAAAGATGGTGGGGTGAGAGTAAACAGAATGCATTGTACACATGTCTGGAATAGTCAAAGAACAAATTTAATAGATAAATAAATGACTATCAGGAATGTAGCCAGAGGTTTCCCTGTGTCTTGCAGCCACTCGGTCCCAGGTAAACACACAGAGGCTTATAATAATTACAAACTATTTGGTCTATAGCTCAGGCTTCTTGCTAGCTAGCTTTTTCATCTTAAATTAATCCATTTCTACGAATCTATGTATTGCCACATGGCTGTGGCATTACTAGTCTGCTGGCATGTTGCTTCTTGGGTGGCGGGCTGGTGTCTGCCCTGACTCCATCCTTCTTCATCTCCATCTTCAGTTTGAATGTACAGCTTAACCTTATTCTGCCTTGCCATTGGTCAAACAGCTTTATTTATCAACCAATGAGAGCAACACATATTCACAGCTTACGGAAAGACCATCCTGCAGCACGAGAACTTGGCTAGAGGATATATTATATTCTAGTGAAGTGTTTGGCTTCATTCCACAGTGTCCAGAAAACTTGGGTGAGGAAGAATTAAAAAGCATTGGACTAATTAGTTTGACAGGAGAAATTTAAGACACCTTAACATTCAGGCTGGGGCACTATGTGTGAGCTAGTGGTCACTGCTTCTATTCAAGTTTACAGTGAGAAAGAACAGAAAGATATGAAATAATGTAACGTTCAGGGAGGAAAGGAGTATGAGACAGTAAAGTTATGAGCAAGAAAAATGTAGGTAGTTAAAAGATTAGTGACATTAATTCTCCGGGACAATGAGAAAGGAGCTCTGAGGGCAGGACCCCACTCATTAAAGACTCCAACTTATTAAAATACAAATTAGTTTGAAAGGCGAGAGCCTGAACTGAGAATACTATCGAAGGGCTCAAAAAGAGCCACCTAAGGAAATGTTTTCNCAGNGTCAGCCCTCAGAGGTCACTGCAACTGTGGACAAGGGGACCAGGCTCCACCTCAAGCTGGCTTCAGAACCCAGCAGCATCATTCATGTGGTAATGTCTTTGCAGAAATGAAAGATGTAGGAGGGAGGGAGTTGTGGAGGTTTGTACCAAGGTTCCAAGAAGTTGCTGAGGTCAGGCAATGTGTGACAGGTGAGATTTCAATCAAAGATGCTGTGAGAGGCCACTGTATGAAGATGGGAAGGTGAAACTTAAGTTCAAATGGATACCCCAGGATGTGGGAGATGCCAGGACCATGGAGCATCAACCAGGAAAGCTTCATAGAGAGAGTAGAGGTCATGTGTTCTGTGATAGAGCTGGGGGAGGGTTGGCCTTCCTGAGAACATCCAGATGGTTCTATTATAAGCTCCAGGTGCAGTTGCAGCATTTGGTGTCCTGTCTTGCTATGCCACCATTCCTCCCTTGACTGGGAACGGGAATGTTTTGTTGTTTTTTGAAACATCTTNTTTTCATACAATGTATCTTTATCATGTTTCCCCTCCCCCAATTCCTCCCATATCCTTCCTTCCTCTCCACCCACTCAACTTTATATTCTCTCTCTCTCAACCACACACACACACACACACACACACACACACCTGTCTCTTATACACATCTAGATGTGTATAAGAGACAGCACACACACACACACACACACCAAAAAATAAATAAATAAAAATAAATAAACAAAAGACTGATAAGACCAAAAAAAAAATCCCCAATAAAACATAAAGTGAGACAACAACTCCACAGAAATACCATTGAATTTGTTTTGTGTGCCTTCCTGAGGTGTGGTTAATATACCCAGTGAGAGTCCATTGGAGAGAACTGATTCCTTTGCCAGTGGCTATTAATTGCAGACAGTTTCTTTGTTAGAGGTGGGATCCTGTGTCCACTTCCCCATCTCAATGCTGGGACCTGGTCTGCTTTGAACTTGTGCAGGCCTTGTGTGTGCTGCCACAGTCTCTGAGTTCATCAATCCTGTTTTNTCTGGAAGATGCTGTTTCCTTGTCATCCATCCTTTCTGGCTATTACAATCTTTCCGACTCTTCATATGCATCNTTCCCTGAGCCCTGAGGGGAGGGTTTGATGAAGATATCCTATTTAGGACTGAGTGCTCCAAAGTCTCTCACTCTCTACAAACTGTCTGTTTCTGTGGTCTGTGTTATTTCCCATCTACTTTAAGAAGAAGAAGCTTCTCTGATGAGGACTGAGTGAGTCACTAATCTACGGGTATAGCAGTATGTCATTAAGAGTCATGCTATTGCTGTGTTCCTTCAGCAGAGCAATGGTATAAGATTTTCCCCTAGGCCCATGATCTATNTAGTCTTAGGTTCTTGGTCATTTTCTCAGTGTCAGGTATGACTTACATCTGATAGAGTGGGCCTTAAATTCAATCATTAAGTGGTTGGTTACTCCCATAACATTCGTGCCACTATTGCAGAGGTGTATCTTACAGGTTGGTTTTGGTTGTAGGTTACAGGGTTAATACAGAGGTTGGTGAAATTGATGATTCCTTTTCTTCTCCAGTAGCATGCAGAGTACCTTCCAGTACCATGAATGAGTCAGTAGGGGTGAAGCTTCTAGTTAGGCACTGGGACAACTTCACATTTGATGGCATATGTAAATGTTATCTTCAGCAATAAGGCCTCAGGTTGTGGCAATAGCCTGTGATGTGTGAGGGTTTCTATGGGGCCCCTTTGGCCATAGAATGGAAATGTTTACTCTGCTTATTGTATGTTGGAAGTAAGTAGCTTGTATTTTTATTTCCCTGGGCCTCACATTTAAGAGATTGTCTTGAGTCTCAAAAGAGACTTTTGATTTTGAAACATTATTGGGACTGTTAAAAACCATGGGGACTGGAAAAATGACTCAGGGGTTAAGAGTACTGGCTGCTCTTTGAAAGGACTCATTCAATTCCCAGCATCCACATGGTGGCTCACAACCATCTGTAGCTCTATTTCCAGGGGATCTCATACTCTCTTCTGGCCTCCATGGGTCTTGTACACATGTAGAGCACATATATATGCATATAGGCAAAATACCCATACATATAAGTAATAAAATTAAATAATATAACAATAAACTCTGGGTACTTTTGAAGTTGGAGTGAATACATTTCTCATTATGGGATGGCTGTGAGCCTATGGGTGCCAGGGGCAGAATGTCGTGGTTTAGATGTGGAATATGACTCATAGGCTCATGTGTTTGAATGCTTGGTTGTCAGCTGGAAACAGACCTTGAGGTAGAAGTGGACCACTGGGACTCTGGGAAGCAGATCTTGATGTTTCTTAGTGTGGCTCAGTCCCTGTCCTCTCTGATTTCTGACTAAATGCAGTGTGACCAGAAGCCTCACTCTNCCGTGTCTTCCCCGCAGTAATGGGCTGTATCCTTCTCATTGTAAGCCTAGGTAAATTCTCCTTCCCTTCAGTTGCTTCTTCTCGTGCATTCTTTTGCAGTAATGAGGAAAATAGCTATGAGAGTTGGGTATAGAACTTTTTAATTAAAAGTATCCTTCCTCAGACCTTTGAAGGCTTTGCTCCATTCTCTTCTAGCTCTGGCATTTCCCCCGAGAAGTACACTATTGAATGCCATGCTAGTTTTAATGATACAACCTTGAAACACCTGGGAAGAGTCTCAGGGACGGATTGCCTGGATCAGGTTCACCTGTGGGCAGTGCTGGAGCGACTATTTCTTAATTATGTTAATTGAGGTGGGAAGAACAGTTTGTGGGCGGCACCACTTCATAGGCTGGGCCCTGAGTGAGAAAAGCAAATGAGCGGTTAAGCATGCATGCATGCATTTCTCTCTGCTCTGACTGTCCATGTGATGCAGTTAGTTGTTCTAAGTGCCTGCTGCCTTGACATCCCCACATGGCAGACTGTTACCTGGAATTGTGAGCTAAAATGAGCCATTTCTCCTGTTGCTTGATGTCAGGGTGTTTTTATCCCAGCCACTGAGGTGAAACCAGGGCATTATTCTTATGCCTCATCTTTCTTTGTGGCCTTTCTGTTCTCTCTGGGAAGGGTTCAGAATCACAGTTCCAGNGTGGGTTCTATTAACTAGTGTGATGATGTGTTTTAGCACAGTTCTATTTTCATTCATGAAGCTGTATACTTTCAACTGCGTCTTAAAGTTTGTCATTGAGACTGAGACCTTGCAATGTAGAGACTCATGTCCTCCTGTTCTGGGTGAGTATTTGCTTTGTGTTTTTAGATAATTTCCCCTGTCATTTTGCCTGTTTTTTCTTTACAAACTCTAATGTGTTAGACACCCACCTTCTTAAATGGGATACCTTGTCTTCTCTCTGTGTCTGTATTGTTTTCCTCATCATAGTTGGGTTATTTCTGTCCCATGAGAAGGTAACCTCAAGCTCAACTCAGCCTTTCTACTGAACTTTTCACTTTTGCATTTGATACTGCATATTTTTCTTTTACTTCTGTGTCTTCCTTATTCTCTTTCCTCATTTTTAAAAATAGCTCCTGCTCTCATGTCATGGTGCATTTTTTTTCCCTCTGAGGACTTTCATTATAGATTTTTAAAGTTTTGTTTCTTTTTATTTTGTTTTGTTTGTTTGTTTTTGAGACAGGGCTTCTTTTCATAGCCCTGGCTGTCCTGGCTTCGAACTCACAGAGATCTGCCTGCCTCTGCCACCCAAGTGCTGAGATTAAAGGTGTGTGCTACCACCGCCTGGCATAGATTTTTTTTAAGTTTTAATTTTTGTTTTCTTGAGATGGAGTCTACTTAAGTCACCAGGCTGGTCTTACCCTCCTGGGCTCAGGAGCTCCTCCTGCCTCAGTCCCTGAGTACTGGGAATGATGGTTGTGTGTCACCATCCCCAGATTTCATTATAGATTTTTTTTAAGTTGTCATGTGCTTCCTGGGTTGTGTCTGAGTTTGTTTTTTATTGTGTTGGGTGATGGAGTCTCTTGTCCCTCTTGGCATTTTCCAAGTGTGCTGAACTACTCTGTGGTCCATTTGTATTTTAGAATGAACCACTATGAAGTAGATCTGAGCAGCTTAAGTGTTCATGGTGGTGCTGACTGTTGGTCCCTCACTGTGGGGACAAGGAACTGAGTTACCTTTTTCAGAGAAGCTTCAAATGTCGGTATGTTTCAGTCATTTTTCACCAACGAGGCATTTTCTCTACTTTCCAGGCTATGTGTGTGTGGAAAACCCCTTCGCGTGTTCCCCAAAGCTTCAGCCAATGATTCTTGTTTCCATTTTTGCCTCCACCCGAGCTGGAGAGGAAACTGAAGACATTCAGAGCTGGCTGTGGAGACGGCTCAGCTTTGTGTGAGCAGAATCCTTCTGAATCGCTTTCATTTTCATATTTTAGACCTGGTTTCTATCCCAAAAATTCAATTTCCAAGCTATTGCTNGCTAGGCTGCTGTTTCTGCTCTCCTCATCCATTTATCAGCCCTTGAACCCCACTCACAGTCATTTCAGTGGCATTCTGAGAGNGGAGAAAAGACAAATGCCTANAAGGGACAACCAGGTCTCTTAATGCAATCCCTAAGCCGGTGGTTCTCAATCTGTGGATTATGATATTTGCATCACCATTCATAATAGTAGCAAAATTACAGCTATAAAGTAGCAATGAAAATAATTTTATGGTTGGAGGAACTGTATTAAAGNGTTTTGGCATTAGGAAGGTTGAGAACCACTGCCCTAATGGATCAAGAGATTCNGAAGATGTGTTGTACACAAAACATATGAAGTGTAATAGNTTGTACAGCAGCCTCTTCATACGTGTAGGAGGAGCATGTACNANGCTGTACAGTATAGCAATAGTAAACCAGTAGACATCATNGATTACCACTATGTACATGTACCCTGCATCACACACAGGCGACACTTTTATAGGCTGACAGCAGATTTATTTATGCNGGCAGCACCACTCATATGACTAATGTATTATGCCAACACTCGATGGTATCACAGGCAAGAGGAATTTTTTGATTCTTTTGTAACCTTAAGGGACCACTACCATACATACTGTCTGGGTTTACTGAAGTGTCCTTGTGTAGACATGACTAATTTAAATTGACANCTAAGGCTGAGGATGGAATCCCCATCCACCGAAGCACGGCAGGCCCTGGGTTCCATCCCTAGTGTTGGGTGTCAAAATTGAAGAGATGCTAGGCATGGTGACTGATGCCCGTGATGATCTCAATGCTTCAGAGTCTGAAACAGAAAGACTACTGTGAGTCTGAAGCCAGCCTAGGCTACAGGGTGATTTACAGCAGGACAGTGCTGCAATTCTTACCCTTCTCAAAAAAGAGGAAATCAAAATGGCCCCACATATCACGTGATAGCATAGACAAAAGCCCTAGGACCACAGACATTCTCTGTCTCTGTCTCTTTCTCNGTCTCTGTCTCTGTCTCTCTCTCTCTTTTGGCAGGGCTTCTCTGTATTCTTGGCTGTCCTGGAACCCATTTTGTAGACCAGGCTAGCCTTGAACTCAGAGATCCACCTGCTTCTTGTGTCGGGGTTAAAGGTGTGCACAACCACGCCTGGCTTGATTATTTTTTTTTTTTAATTTAAAAAAGTTTGGCATGGTGCTAGACTAGGTAAATGCTCGACCATGGAATTCTATTCCTAGTCCTGTGAAAATCATTTTTGTTTTGTTTTTGTTATATAGCCCTGGCTGGTCTCAAACTCATGATAATTTTCTTGCCTCAGCCTCCCGAGTGCTAGGCTTACAGGCATGTGCTGTTTTCTATATCATACTGGGCTGAAGATTTTTTTCTTTTTTTTCCCATTCTCATGTGCATGTGTGTATGTATATTTGCATGTGTGTGTGACACACGTGTGGAAGTGTGCATGCACGTGAGTGTATGTTCACGTGAAGGTCGGAGGTTGATGGGAATCATCCTTGATTGCTCCACTGCTTTATTCAATGAGGAAGGTCTTGCAATCAAACCCTATGCTCACCGCCAATATGGCTAGTCTGGCTAGCTGGCTTGCTCTGGGAATCCTGTCTCCACCGTCTGAGGCTGGAATTACAGGTGAGTTGCCACACACACCTGGCGTTTCTATGGTTTCTAGGGGACCTGAACTCAGTCCTTACACTTGCATGGCAAGTTGTTTAAACACTGAACCATGTCCCCAGCCCATTGAAGNCTTTTTAATTGATTAGAATGGTTTTCTTGGTAGAACCAGTCATGGTACCGGCATCCAGCACTTGGGAGGTGGAGGCAGAGTTCATGGTCAGTCTTGGCCACACAGTGAGTTTAAGATCAGCCTGGGCTAAGGGAGAGGCTGTCATCTAAAAGGTCCCATAGTCCTACCACAGAGATAGCTGCTTACCCATGCCCATTGCTTCTCTATTCATNATTGTGANGAAATGGAACCAGCCTAAATATCAACAATATCTATAAGATCTCAACAAGGAAAATGTGGTAGATAACTATAAATAAAACATGAAATCATGGAACTTGCAGGAAAATGTATGGATCTGGAAAGCATAATATCAAGTGAGGTCACCAAACTCAGAAACACAGAACCTNCATGCTTTTGTCATATACAGATTCTGGCTGTGATGTATGTGTGTATACCTATACATGAGGGTATAAATGGGGAAAGCCTAAAAAAACGAGAAAGGAGACCTAGAGGGTAAAAACAGTTGCTGAGGTGTGGTGGACCAGCCCCCACATTTAATTAGCCCAGGGACTCTTGAGGAATGAAGGATAAGAGACTTACTTAGAAATAAAGAGGGGAGAGAAATAGAGAGAAAACACAGGATAGACTCAAGTGGGCCTGGATNCTTATCCACNGGCCCAGAACTTTATTCGAAAGATCTATTTATAACAATGCCAAGGGGNTGGAGCAAAAGACCTCCCCCTTGCTAATTACAGTCAAGTGTAGACCCTTACAAACACCTGGTGGTCCAGTCAACCTCTTATGCAGTCCTGCTGGGTACAGCCACTAGGAAACCTAGATGGGNTCCAACACTGAGGAATGGGATGNGGGGACACAAAAGGACCCATGACATGGAAGGGGAACACAGACTGAGGGGAAGTTATAAGTGGGGATGGGGATCAAGAAGGAGGCAAAGACAAGAGAGAAGAATGTACTAAAACAGACTTTGTTCAAAATACCAAAATAAGACAGCTGGGCATGGTGGCACACATCTTTAATCCCAGCACTTGGGANGCTGAAGCAGGAGGATAGCTATGAGTTTCAGGCCAGCCTGGACTACCTAGTGAGTTTCAGACCAACGAAGGATATATTGTGGTATCCTGTCTCAGAACAAACAAAGCCAAATGATATCTAATACCTTGTTTGTTAAATTTAAAAATTAAAAATAAAAATAAACAGAAATTTGTCATCACACTGTTTAAGAAGCCTAAGATTGAACTAGAATGCCGGGCCAAGGGGGCGTGGCTCTGTGGATGAGTGCTTGACTGTCATGCCCAAAGGCCCAGGTTCAGTCCCTAGCACTACCACCAATTTAACTCTCTGAAGAAACAGAATGTAGATTTGTATTTGCTGTAGATCAATGGCCTATTAGAGACCATCTCAAGGCTTTGTTCTTCAGGCTATTGTGGGGATTCGAGGGTTCTCCCTTTCATTTTATAAAGAAATGAAACCAACTGGTTTTAAAATGGGGAATCATTTGGCAGAAGATATGGCTCACCTGCTCATCTCACTGTGGTTTCCTTTCACACATGTCCAGATTCAGTTGTTGCGTACAATTTCTGAGACAGGGTCTTACCGTGAAGC
>LZPO01008027.1:93303-104584 GCA_001675575.1 Neotoma lepida
TATGTGCCAACACACATGCCCATATACTCTACATAACATAGGTATGTGCCAACATACATGCCCATATACTCTACATAACATAGATATGTGCATTCCTGAAAAGCTTTATTTAGATTCAGAATTGTGCAAATTAGAAATATTCCCATTATAACATCAGAGAGATTGATTGCTTTTAAGTATGGAACAGTCTATTAAAATTTATATTCTCTAAATAAAAAGTGAAAGAATTTAATGTGGACCTGGAAGCAGTCATCTATTGATTTTTCTAAGTAGACTAAAATTTGAATGATAGTGTCATTTGCTGTATAAACTAAAAGTAGTTTGATGAAAAGGGAGGGTGTGGGGACATATCAAGTAAGCAAAGCCTGCCCTCACGGGACCTGAAGACTATCTTGGTCATCTAGGGCAGGAGTTCTTGGTTGTGCCTTGCATAGTGTTGGCTTGGGTATCATTTTATTGGGGCACATTTAATTAAAATATTTGGTGTCTTCATCCTATATGAAGAGCTTGACTTTTTGTAGTGCTTACTGTTGAGAACAAATATTTAGAGGCACCTGGACCTCCGAGTGTGGCTCTTTCTGCTTTAGGTGTGTTGACATCTAGCTTGTGGCAAAGCGCTTGGAGATGGACTATGAGCAGCTTTGACTCCTGGAAGGCTTGTTCACCAGAGACTGAGGCCTGTGGAGCATGTGTGTGCACAGCTGGAGATGAGTCCTGCGCTGGGAATCAGGGTGCAGGCACCTGTCCCATGGGCTCAGCCACTCTGGTGGATGGCTGGTTCCCTGCCTCCCCTGTCCCCCTCCTCCTTGTGCTCAGCAGCTCAGCTGCTTTCTGGAGGAACCAGGGATAAAGGGGACTCATGTTCCTGCCTTAAAAATAGCCCTGACAGCTGTGGGTTCAAGGCTTCTGATCACGAGGACAGCACCTGTCTCGCTGCTGGGGCTCCTGGTCACCATGCTCCACAAGTGTCAGGGCAAGTCTTCAGTAAAGCTGGGAATGGAGACTCTCTTCTTGTAGATGAGAGAGCTGGGAAGAGATTCAGTGACTTATCTGTTGCAGAGATGGGTTCTCGTGGTTGTCCCTTACCTGAGGTTAGCCCTTTCCTGCAAAACAAAGGACCATTTAAAAGATGAGTTCCCATGACTGTCTCATGCCTGAGTGAGCAACAGAGAGATGTGGTAGTTGTTTTCTATTTTATTTCCACACGGAGCATTGTCCTGTTCCCTCAGAGGCCTTAACGTTCACTCTGTAGCCTATATTAACTTTGAACTTGTCCTTCTTCTGCCTCAGCCCCCTAAGTGCTGGGATTAAAGGCATGTGTCACCACAACTGCTTGTAACGGTTTAGCACACATAAAAATATACTGATCATTTGATTCACCACCTAAACCATTGGTGTGTGAACTTGAGTGGCACTTCATGATGGGCAGCCATTACTGCCATCTACCTCCAGAACTTTTATCTTTACATGGAAATACTACCTGTCCCCGTCCCATCCCCACCAGTCCCCATCTACCACATTCTCCTTCCTGCCTTTATGGATTTGAGTATTCTGGGTCTTTTCCGTGAGTGGAGTCATATAGCATACAGTCACGTATGCATGTGTGTCTCCCACCCCATTTCTTTTGTGTCCATCACTTAGCATGATAGCTTCAAGTGCCCCAAGGAATATATTTAAGGCCAGTACTCCATCATATGCGCATACCACCTTTTATCCATCATCCATTGAAGGGCACTGAGTTACTTTCCCCTCCTGACTATTGGAAATAGACTTCTGGAAAGGCGGGTTTGCAGACAGTACAGTTATCTGTAGGTCCCTGCTCTCAACCCTTTCCAGTATGTATCCTGAAAATGGAATTGCTGGTCCATGTGGTAATTGTTAAATTTTGAGATGACCTTGACTTTTCCCTGCTGACTTCGTTGAAGAAAACAAAATGGCTTAGTGTTTTCAGGTTTATTAAGTCTTGTTTTGGATTTCATGTGCTTTGTTCTGAGTGAAATGCTGCAAGTTAATTTGGTTTTGGAGGCTATTCCCAACACATCCTCAATTCTATCTGTATGTAAAGTGAGTGCTGTTAGGGGAAAGAAGAGGATTTTTTAAGAGGTAGGGAAAGTAATCTTGTTTCTGTTATCTGCATGTCCCTAGGCCTTGGTTTCCTCTTCTGTGAAATTGAACCAAGGATGCAGAACCAGTAATCATTGTAATTGGGAAAGTGGATGTGAACTACCTGGGGCAGTGCTTAACAGCCATGAAGCTTAGTCATTAGCGTGCTGGATCCTGTTGTCAGGGAGTGTTGGGGGTGGTGTGTTGTCCTCACACCGTAAAGGACATTGTATAAACCCTGTGGCATGGGTTGACTTTTACACTCAACTTCTGAAGGGAGCCGAGGGTAGAACTCGGGGGCTGGATTCAGGTCTCTCCTGTGCATTCATCTCCCACTCCACTTCCTCAAACTCGCTGTCCTCACCTATGAGGAGGTTGGCCCTCTCACCTCCCTGGCTCCTGGAGTACTTTATTTTCTAGGAACTCTGTGCCCTCTCTAGAGATGGCAGACATACCTCATGGAATGGGAAAGAGCTGGGAAGAGGAATGTCTGATATTCCAAGGTGCCCTTCTTCTCGGCAAAAATTTCCTGTTAGAAGTTTGGTGCCAAGTTCCTGTAGCCTAGGATTCCAGTACCTATGTGACATCAGATCGCAAGGCCCTGTTCCTCAGAGACTATCCTCACCAAGTGGGGCATTTGCTAAGAAAATAGAATAAGGCAGGAAAGAGGTAGACAGGGAAGGACTTGCTTTGCCCACCTCTGGCTATAGCCACCATCTATTATTGAATTCATTTTTTTTCCTTTTTCTGTGGTTCTGGGGATTGGACCTAGTGTCTAGCATATGCTAGTCAAGTGCTCCAAGACTGAGCTACACTCTCTACATAGCTTTGTCTGACCTGGAACTCAATATGTAGACCAGGCTAGTCTTGAACTCACAGAGATCCACTTGCCTCTGCCTCCCAAGTGTTGGGACTAAAGGCATGCATTACCATTCCCTGCTTAGCCCGAGCCCTTTGAGGCAAAGTCTCACTGTGTAGCTGTGGCTGGCCTGGAATTTGGCTTTGTAGCTTAGGTTGGACCCAAACTCACAGCTATCCTCCTGTCTCAGCTTCCTGTCACCAGAGAGACAGTTTCTAAACAGTGCCTTTAGGTGTTCCTGGCCTGCAGGCTTTCCATGCTGCTGTGCATCAGAGCTGCTGCCTCCTCTCTCTAAGCTCCTTCACACTATTGTTAGGTATAAAAAGACAGGAAACATCACCTAACATATGTTATTGCCGATCTGGTGGTTTGGGGGCTGGCTGCTTTCTTTAGATCCAAAATAAAGGTTTTAGAAATAAGTGGCTCAGTAAAGGATCAGTCTATACTGTGCTCTGCAGAAATCACTCCCAGAGAGGCTTTTGTCTGTGTGCGTGTGAATGTCTTTGTATATTTTCTCAAGTTCCTGACTCCACAAGGGCTTCATAAATCTGTCAGACTGGTATTCGGAGTGGTGCAGAAGTCATGGAAAATGTGATGTTTTCCACGGTTTTTCCTTACAGGCTCATCTTGTATCCTTTTAGGAGGGAGTGGCTGTGAGGAGCAGGTTCAGGAATGTGGGGCCATGTTGTCACAATCTGAACTCTGGACCCAGCATGCAGTGGGCTTCGTAGGTGTTGCTTTGGCTGGATAACCCTTGTTGGCCAGAAGTGATGTTGTCTAGAAGAGTGGCCGGAAGGCTGCTAGATTGTTTGGAGGAGTGCATTTGTCATGGGAGACTTTTTTTTTTTGTTTTAAACAAGCATAAAAATATCATTTTGCTCAGAGGAAATTGATTTTCTCAAGAGTGTCATGAACCTTGGTGCTCTTAGGTTGTGTCTGTGAAATAGTTTGGTTTACAGGAAAACCTCACTCTCAGGCGCTGACCCCCTCTTGTGGGAGTGCTCGGCTTCCTGTGCTGAGCTGTGAGAAGCCCTCCCATGTCTCCAGATTCTCTGGCCCACTCAGCGCCTTCATAACTGGTTGCAGCATCTTTTCCCACAGTTTCACAAGTAACAGCAAAGTAAGTGCCTCCCCTGCCATACCAACCCTGGGCTATGGACCAAAACAGGGATTATGTCCTGAGCATTGGAAGGGAAAAGCCAAGTTGAGTCTGGTCCCCAAACCAGGCTTGTCACCTGCTTTTGGAAAGAATAAGCCTCATTTACTTTTTTGAACCCCCTTGCCAAGTCACGTCTTTCCCTTCAGCCACTAACCATACACTGCATTAACATGAAGTGTTCCCTTACATTGAGAGCATTTACAAAAATGGTCTGGGGGAATTTGCAAAATAGCAGTGCAGTAATTTCCTTCTTGTTCAGTCTTTATATAATCCTTCAGGAGTTTCCAATGTCCCCAAAATAGTTTTAGATATGTTCATGTGTGCATAGGCATGAGTTTGCATCCCCATGTTCATGTATTCAGTGTGCATGTATGCATGTGAGGGACAGAGAGAGACAGAGANANAGAGAGGCAGAGAGACAGAGACAGAGAGAGGCAGAGAGACAGAGAGTCAGAGGTCAATTTTGGATGTCATTTTTCAGGAACTGTTCACCTTGTATTTGAGATAGGGTCTCTCCCTGGAACCTGGGGCTTGCTGGTTAGACTGGACAGGGTGGCCAGGGAGGTTCTGTTTTTTGTTTTCCAGCGCTGGGATTATAAGCACACTTGGATTTGCCTGGCCTTCAATGTGAGTATTGGGGTCCTCATAGTTTGTGTACCAAGAACTTTTCTGACCTAGCCGTAATTCAAGCCCCAGGAGCAAGTTTCTAGGAAGGTTTTCTCTCACAGCCTTGAGGTATCAGATGAACACATCGATGTTTCATTTATGTCAAGGTTGAAAGTGCTTCACAAAGGCATGTGCTGCTTGGNTGTGACCTAGTGCTTCTGCCTTTTATCGGCAGCACTCTATACACCAGTGTCACAAGGCTGCCCCACTTGCTGCTTGGCCGGTGTCATGTCCAGCAGATAGCAACATACATGTCAGTATCTCTGCTGTGGCAAAGCATGTTTTAGATGGTGACAGACCTTGGGATTTGCTAGGGAATACAAGTATGGTTGTGGGGAGAGGCTGCTGTTTTAAATTTGTCTTGGAACAGTTAAAAAGCCTGACTAGTCCAGGAGTGTTTGTGGTTACGTGTACAGTATTTATGGTTCCAGCTTATCACAAGGGCTGCTGTCTTTGGAAGGGAGCCATGATTGCCAAGGTGGCATTATTTAGAGACTTTCTCAGTTCTGCCTGCCTGCCTGTCATCTTTATTTCTTCCTTCTCTCCCTTCATTTCTTAAGACAGAGTTACTGTGTAGCCCTGGCTGGCCTGGAACTTGTGTAGACCAGGCTGACCTCAAACTCACAGAGATCTACCTACCTCTGCCTCTCAAGTATTACGATTAAAAGTGTGTACCACAATGATGCTTGGCTACTTATTTCTTTGTATCTTTTATTTATTTGTTGACAAGTAAGACTGTGTGTGTGTGTAAATGTATTTTGATTATATCCACCCCTACTCATCTTCCCAACACATCTCATTCCTACCTTAATATCTTTTTATTTTTAAAACCAATGAATCCAGTCAGTGTCGTCTTTTTTGGTATTGATCTTGTTGGCTTGATCTTGAAGAGGTAAACCATAGCTGTAGCTGTCTCTTATACACATCTAGATGTGTATAAGAGACAGTAAAACCAATGAATCCAGTCAGTGTCGTCTTTTTTGGTATTGATCTTGTTGGCTTGATCTTGAAGAGGTAAACCATAGCTGTAGTGAGTTCATGAGTGCAACGGCCATGTCATGTCCAGAAGACGGGGTTTCACGGCACCCTTCCATCTCCTGGCTCTTGAATTCTTTCCAGCCTTTCTTCCACAGTGTTCCTGAACCTGGGGGTGGTTGATAGAGGTCTCCCATCTGGAACTGAGGACACAGTAGTCATGTATTCTGCATACCTCCAGCAGTTTTGAGTCTCTGTTTTAACCGTTGTCTACTTCAGAGAGAATCGTCTCTGGTCAAGGTTGAGGAGCCTCCCTAATCTATGGGTATAAAAAATACTCAGAAGGCAGTTTAACAATGTATCCACTGAGAAAAAGAACAAAATCGTTAGTACTAGGTCCCTCTAGGACCTAGGGCCTAGGGCCTCCTGAGCCATAGGCTTTTGACCAGGTTTATAGTACAAGGCCTGCTTTTCTTTCTGTAGAGCAGGTCTCAAATCTACCCAGTTGGATACCCCCATAGCCTTCATCTACTCTTGGCTAGTGGGCATATGATCATCTCTGGCAGGCCAGTATTTCAGTTTTCAGGGTTTTGTTTGGTTTGGTGACAGGATCTCACTATGAAGCCCAATCTGCCTTAAACTTGAGGTGATCCTTGTGCCTCAGCCACCTAGGTAGTGGGTTGCAGGTGTGTCCATCTCTGCTGAACATCACTTAGTTCTTAGAAGACAAGAGCCAGGGCTTATGAGGTTCCTCCCCTCTCTGGCGATTTCTACATAGCTAATGCATGCTAGCAGAGGGAGAGATCTTCTCTTCCCTGGTGTAGCAACTGGTAAGGAGGTCTCTATATCCCTGTCAACTACCCAGATGAAACTCATTGAGACATAAAAAAACAAAACCAGACATGAAAGTGGATGAGTACCAGTTGGGAATGGAAATCAGAGGAAGTGNGTGGGGATGGGGTGGGGATAAGAGAAGGTTACAGAGCAGGGGTGAACATGATCAAAATATGTTAAATACCTGTATGGAAATATACTGAAATCCATTATTATATATAATTGATACACGCTAATAAAAACATCAACAAAAACAAGAGCCAGGCAGTGGCACATACTATAATTTTAGTGCTCTAAGGTTGAGGCAGGAGGATTACCCATGAGTTCAAGGCCAGTCAGGGCCACATAGTGGAAATTTTTGTGTAATGATGCTTTCTTGCATGATTTTATAAATGGCGATTGTAGATGGAACAGAAAAATAAAGGAGAAAGATCATCCCAGAGTTCACTTTCTTTTTTAAATGAGGTCTCATGTTTCCCAGGTTGGTCTCAACTTGCTGTGTAGCTGAGGATGAACTTGAACTTTTGACCCTTCTGCATCCACCTCCCAAGTGCTTGCATTATACGTGCATACCCCCACACCCATTTTATGTGAGGCTAGGAGATCAACCCTAGGCCTTTGTGCACTCTGGGCCAGCATTCCAACTGAACAACATCCATAGCTTGAACTCATATTTTTACACAGAATTTCAAGGGTATCCATTTGATTTCATGGGACTAAGGATGCCTTCTGGAGGCATTCCACCCCTTGGAATTCCAGCCTTAGGTGGCTGGTACAGTCTGTGGGGAATGTGAATTGGTCCCTTAGCAGCTTGGCTGNGCATCTCAGCGTCATGGTTAAGAGGCTGCTTGCGGGGAGCAGTTTTTCTGGATGAGCCAGGCCCCTACTCAATTTAGGTGCCCTGTGGCTTTGGGTCAGCTCGTAGGCCAGCTTGTGGGACCTTCCTGAACNTTGGAGATTGAGTCTGTCCTGCTTCAGCTTAGAGGACGTGGTGTATGGGAGGAGCCTGTGGCACTNTGNTGGCNTATGTGGTGTGTGATAGGTGTTANCGAGGATGGCGTGGAAGGAAAATGGCTTACGTTCAGGTGGGCATGGCTGGTAACAGTGCCATAAAGGCTAGAAGAAGAAGACATTGCTCTTTTTCTCTGTACAAGGCCCTTTGAAATTCTTACCCCTGATTCCTTTTTGCCCCTCTAAAGCACAGCTGGTAACCTTGAATATGTTCCATTAGGCGAGTTGGACACTTGCTGTTTTGGAGTCTTTTAGGCCGTTCAGTGTCCTGGTGTAAGTCATGTCCAGTATCAATGTGGAGACTAGCAGAATAGAAACAGGTAGGAGGCAGCTGTCACAGCCCTCAGCTGCTAAGCCTGCCCAACTCTGAGTTCTAACTCCGAAAGTGTGATATTTCCTTTTCCAGCCCTCCACCTCACGGCTTCCTAAGTCTGTTCGCCTTGACACTCGGGGCTTTTCACCGTTTCCTCCCAGCTCTCTTCCCCTCCCACTCTCCCACAGCTGCTCACCGCCCTCCATCGCTGCTGCTGCTGCTGCTGAGACCGCCTGCTTTCTTGGACCCTAACTCAAAAGGCATGACTTTCTCCCTCCCTGTCCATTTCCTGTCTCTTATACACATCTAGATGTGTATAAGAGACAGTTCCAGCCCTCCACCTCACGGCTTCCTAAGTCTGTTCGCCTTGACACTCGGGGCTTTTCACCGTTTCCTCCCAGCTCTCTTCCCCTCCCACTCTCCCACAGCTGTCTCTTATACACATCTAGATGTGTATAAGAGACAGACCGGAGTCTGAGGGCTGTAGTGTAATTGTCCCATTCCTAGTCCTCCCAGGCTTGTGTGTGCATAAACCCTCCTGTGTGCCCTCTTTCTAATCCCCCCTCCCCCCGCCTTGGCCTGTGGCCATGAGTGAGCTGTTGCTAAGGGTGGATGTCAGTCAGCTTCGTGTATGGTCCTTGGCCTTTCTTGCCCAGTGTGTGAGGCTGTCCCCCTGAGACTGGCATTCTTCCAGGGGCCAACTGCCCTGCCTTACTTGATGAAAGAGACTGCCAGGTATTCCAGCCTTTGTAATAATTCCTAAATGTAGGCGGCTTACCTGAGTTCTATGTTCTCTCATTCACACCCAAGGCCCCTGCTTGGCTGTACAGAACAGTGGGGTAGACCCAGTGTTTCTCAGCCTTGTCTGCACAGGCCACCACCTGCTGTCACTGACTGTTGTCCCAGGCCACATCTCATACCACTAACTCTTCAGGCACTGTGATCTCCAGAGCTCCCTGGGGTTTCCTTGGCTGAAGATGAGGTTGGAGGTGTGAGCAGCTCCTAGGGAGGCAGAACAGCTAGATGCCCTACCCCAAGTGTGCTCTGAGGAGAGGAGAGGTTTTCATACTGNCTCCAGCAACAGACTGTGGAGCTGCTNTCAGATGGTGGAACAACTCTGCTCTTCCCTGCCCCAACCCCATGCTGGAATGACAAGTCTGGGAGCCCCTCCCAGCCCTGACCTCCAGGGACTGCACAAGGGAAGTCCCAGCTGAGGGATGGGGAGGTCTGAGTCCACAGTTGTCTCTGGCTCAGTTGCTATTTGGCCTGCTCTGTGGGAAAGAGGCCCCTCCCTGTCTACCATCTTGTTCTATCTGCTTCTCCTATGACTAGCAAGAAGGATTACTGTCTTCATCATGCAGATGAATTAGTGTTTGGAAGCCAGGTGCAGCAGTGAAGGGGGCGTGTTCTGCCTCACTTCTGAGATGTGAGTACCAGAGACGAACCATGGTGCAGAGGGAAACACAGCAGGTTCAATAGCCTCATGGACAAGAGAGCAAGTCCTAGGACAGTGGTCTTGGGTCTTGACTGAATAGCAAGTCCCCAGTGACCTGGGATGTGCCCCATACCCAAAGCAGCACCCTAGGCTCTTGCCATTAGATGGTACGTGTGGCTCTGGCCACAACATTGTAGCCAGAAGTCAAGAACCTCTGTAGTAGAGAGACTAGCAATCATTGAAAGGGCCCAGGAGTGTGAGCAGAGGACCCGTCTCTCCATCGTCTTTAACTGNGCCTTCNTGTNGGGTGTGGATAGAGAGAGAGTTGAAGGACTCTAGGGATGGATGCTGAGGACCTGNTACTCTNAGTTGCTCCCCACTCTGCAAAGAACTGAGAAGACTTAGCTGAGACCCTGGACCTGAGGTGCTGGGGCTGGTGTGTGCCAGGTACCAGTGAGAGCCCATCCTGTTGAGTCCCATCCTTACTAGTTCTGGCCCGAAGAATGGTGATGGTGATAGGCGTGACATTAGCTGGTTCAGGAATTTGAATATGTCANCTGGTGTGCAAGGAGGGGGTGGGGGAGGATATTAAAAGCAATCTACCCACTTCAGAGAGAAATTCTAAGGAGTTCGCCCTTTCTGAAAGTTAAAAAAAAAAATCTTTTTTAGCCACCTTAGTAACTAACATGGTCTTTGATTGTGGCTTTCTTTCTGAATGTGTCCTTCATTTGTACTTTTAGATTATTAAGTCAAGAAGATGGATAAAATANAGAGTAATGTAAAGAACTACTGTATAGAAATTGCTTTTGAAATCCA
Organism: Neotoma lepida; assembly: GCA_001675575.1. NCBI lineage: Eukaryota > Metazoa > Chordata > Mammalia > Rodentia > Cricetidae > Neotoma > Neotoma lepida. The sequence continues at coordinate 103,475 of LZPO01008027.1, forward strand.
CCTTGAGTCCAGGCAGATGGGCTAAGTGAGATGGTTAATCCACTGTCCTCTCTTTCTTTGTCCTTTTCTTTGCTTCCAATAGTGCTAGAAGTNGAACCCAGGCCCTTGTGCATTCTGGGAAGCNTTTCCCNACCAAGCTCCTCTCCAGCCCNATCACANGAGGTTTTAGAGACAAATCTACTTAAGCACTTAGGACTTGCTGTCTAGACTGGAGCATGTTCTTGCATTGGGCAGTTTTTCAGTTTCTGTGGACTGCCGTAACACAGGACCACAAACTGGGTGGCTTGAGACAGCAGAGCTGAGGTTCTAGGGTTGGTCTAGATGTCCAAAACTGGGAAGCAGATAGGACCATGAATCTTGTAAACCAAGAGAAGAATTCTCCCTCACCTCTTCTTGCTTCTGGTGGCTGCNGACAATTTGTGGGATTCCTCATAGCTTGGGCTTGCCTTCATCCTCATGTGACTTCTTCCTGGATATCGGTCTTCACATAGCTAACTTCTCATGAGGACACCAGTCATATTGGACTAAGGGACTCCCTTACTCCAACAGGACATAAATAGCATTGAGTTTTTTCCTTTATTTATGATGCTGTGGATTGAACCTAGGGCCTCATGCCTGATAGACAAGTGTCCTAGCACTGAATTATAGTNCTACCTCTTGTGTTGTTTTATTTCTCACATTGTTGTTTTATTGACTCATATTGCATCTACATAATATTTTTAAGTGCACATCCATCGNTATTGAGGATAGGACTAAAATCTATCTTGGGGCTCGGGGACACAGTTTAGCCTGCAGCAGGGAAATGGGGAAGCAAGCGTCTTTGTGCATGTTCAAGCGGACCTATGTGCTGGTGTTACCACGGTTGACTACACAGGAAGCTGAGACTGAAGGAGGTGAGTGGGTGCTTATCTAAGCCACTCAGATAGTGGGGGATAGAGTCAGATTTTGAACCCAGGACTTTGTAACTCAAGAACAACCTATGACTCAAGACTGACTATTTGGAGTGGAAGCCATTTCTCTCAGTCCTTTTCAGAGTAGTAGTGATGGAACATATCTGCAAGAAACTATTCTACTGAGAAACTACATTCCTATCTCCTACCTCTCTCTCTT
>LZPO01008027.1:133308-165271 GCA_001675575.1 Neotoma lepida
CCAGCACTGCACCACTGAGCTACAGCCCCACCTGGGCTGTGTTTAGAAGGGTGTACTTCACTTGTACGACTTGTAGTGACCGCCACTGATCCTTCAGGCCTGTCGTTGTTCCAAGCTGAAACACAGCCCAGAGAAGACAATCAATCACTTCTGCACCTCCTCACTCCATGCTCTGGCCACCACCATTCTGCTGTCTGTCTCTGAATTTAACTCGCGTCTCGTTGGTGGAATCATGCACGACTCATCCTTTTGTGACTGGCTCGTAATGTCTTCTGGCTTCGTTCATGTCAGACAGATTTCCTTTTGTTTAAGGCTGCATGGCAATCCCATGTATGACAGCTGTCTCTTTGGAGTTAGACATCTAATAGTTGGCACATGAGTAGAATAAGGACACGAGGCAGGGTCTGAGGAGGGCAGAATACCAGGAGCTAATCCCTAGTCAGGTGGAGAGTAACAGGTTAGACCAGTGGTTCTCAACCTTCCTAATGCTGTGACCNCTTAATATAGTTCCTCATGCTGTGGTGANCCCCCAACCATGAAATTATTTCCATTGCTGTTTCATAACTGTAATTTTGCTACTGTTATGAATCATAATGTAAATATCTGATATGCAACCTGNGAAATATCTGATATTTGACACCCCCTGAGGTGGTTGCAACCCATAGGTTGAGAACCACTGAGTTAGAGGGTCTGGACCTTGCTGAATGGATGCCTATGCTGTGGAAAGCTTTGGGGTCCTCCCTGTAAGGATGAGGTGTCCCTGTCATGGCAGTGTCTTGGCCTGCACTTGAGAAGTCTAGGCTATCCAGGTCATGCTGTCCTCTGTACTGGCTGCTCTTATCCCCACATGGTGGCATGTCCTGGTAATTTTCAGTGGTCCTCAGTGCTATTGCAGCAGCATTGCTGCTGTGCTCATCTTATTCATCACCATGGCTTTGAGCACTGGGTGGATTGTTTGGTGTCCACATTTGATTTCTAGGAAGCACAAAGCAAAAAAAGGAAAGNGCTGCAGGGCTCTGAGTTAATCTGGTTAGAATCATTTTTCAAGAATCACATTGCATATGCAATAAGTTGGTTCCTTNTATCGTCAGCCGAGGCCTGGTGGGGAGCGTCTTTCCTAGTTCTGGAAGAAGACATCCTAGAGTCCTAGTGAGAGGTGGCCACAGTACTCTTCTCAGAAATATCTTAGGCTTTGTACAGAAGGACTTTGAATAATACGCCCATCTTCCAGGATGTTCATTTGGACTTGCACTGGCCCGAGGAGTTCCTAACTCCCTAAGTGCAGGGTCTCCCCGCTGGCTTGCAGGGTCTGCTCCGTGGGGTTGAATGAAGTGAAGAAGCAGCAGGGAGCGTCAGGAGCACGCTTTCCATGGGCCTGTGCAGAATGTGCAGGTAGGGTCTGGGTGCACGGCTGGGTGGGCAGAAGCATGCTCACTGGGAGAGGGTGTGTGTGCACAGCCTTAATGGCTGCAGGTTCCATATCTGCAGATCCAACCAACATAGGACAAACAAACAAACAAAAAACAACAAAACAGAACAGCAGCAAAAAACCCCTTCCATCTGTGCTGGACATGTACAGACTTCTTGGTATTCGGTAAACAAATATGCTATGAGAATTCTGCATCATTTGCTTTGTATCGAGCAGTGTAAGGGATCTAGATTTGCTAATCAAAACGTGGTACGTGTTTTTAAAAGTTAGGAGCCNTAGGAGCAAATCCTCTCCATTAAGCCCCTTTATTGTCTCCAATTTGTTCCTCTCAGCAGCACCCTAGAGGCAACACACCCTACTTTGGAAGGGGAAAGATGAAGAGCACAGGAAGCTGGCCACTTGCCAGGGTCACGCCAGGCGCCGGGGTGCTAGCGGGCAGCTTAACTGTAGGCTCTGACAGAATGTACTTTCGGAGTGTTCCTTCTGACGCACGGTCTCTTATCCGTGCCCTTGACTGTGGCTGGTGTTTTGCTTTCTTGTATTCTGCCTCACTGTTGCTTTGTCTTTGCGGAGTGAATTTTATTAAGGGGAGGAAATGTTCCCGGGTGGACCAGATTAGTGTCTTCCTGAACTTCATGCCAAGGTGGCAAAGGACGTGCCAGCTTGTTTTCTCCGAGCAGAGGACTCACAGGGTGCTTCAAGGAACATCTGGGAGGCAGCCCAGCGGGAGGAAAGTGTGAACTTTCTGGGTTTACACTCGAGGTCAGGGTTGTTACACTTGTTTTCAGTAGCTCGACATTTCCTTGGAACAATGCTGGCTGGAATTTTCCACATGGGGCTCACCTTTAGAAGTGGAAGAGGGGTGCCAATTAATGTTTGTTCCCTTGTTGTGGAGGGACTGTCATTAGGTTGTTAATGTATTTTTTTTTAAAGTAATTTTGCTTATGTACAACTTTCCTTGAAAGAACGAATTCTTCCTTTTGTGATGTGTGTTGTTGGTGGGTGTCTTAAAAGCAAGTGAATGCGAATTCCAGCTTTTAGATCCAGTATGTTTTGAAGCTAAAAGTGAGGTTAAAGAAGATTTCTTTGGAGTTGAGTGTGTTGGTACATGCCTGTAGTCCCAGTTACTCAAGAGGCTGAGGCAGGAGGATAATTTGATCCCATGAACTTGAGACCAGCCTGGGCCATATAAGGAGAATAAAGAAAAGCAAATTAAAAATTGAATCCTAAACCAAAGGTTGCCTGACTTCCGGTTAGATTAACTTATCACTAGAGNTCACCTGGAGGGGGTGCATCACAAATATCTGAGTTAATTCTCTTTTTTTTTAATAGATGAAGAGATGCTGAGATATGAGGGTCACAGAAAGATAATCCTGGTAACTTTTATGTAACCCCTTAGTGATCAGAAAGGGGCATCATGGGAGCAGTTGCTGTACTTTGTGCTGTGTGCTGTCCTGAGGGCTCTTTCCTCTCTTTTTACTAGACTCACACTGGTGAGTGAGTTCTACTCTGTGTGTATGTGTCCTGCCAGTGTCCGTGAGGTCCCAGACGGCTCAGCTAAGTGGCNGTTTCTCTGGTTTCTCTGNCATGAGTGAGCGNCTAATACAGTGGTCCTCGGCATGTGGGTTTCGACTCCCTTGGGGGTCAAATGACCCTTTCACATGGGTCACCTAAGGCCATCNGAAAACACAGATATTTACATTACTATACATAACAGCAAAACTACAGTTATGGAGTAGAAACAAAAATAATTTTATGGTTGGTGTCACCACAACATGAGGAACTGTATTAAAGGGCTACAGCACTAGGAAGGTGAGAACCACATCTAATNTATCTGAATTACTTGGGGCTGGCAATGACCTTGCTTTAGAACTACAGGCTGAGGACNACTTATCTGAAATGATTGGAATTTTTNCTTATTTTGGAATATTTACATAAACGCTATGAAATATTTTAGGGATGGAACCCATATTTAAACATGGAACTTATTTGTCTCATACATATACATACATACATACTTCTCTGCCATTTTCTGACCCCGATTTTACTTCTGAATTTATAATCTTTAGGTGTGTGTGGGTGTGTAGGTCACTTGTCCCTGTTTTTGCCTTGTTGCTAAGGAAGAGGTTTGCATTTTTTCATTATGAAGTTTTTTTTTTTTCCAATTAAATTTGATCTTTGACATTTTCTAATTNCTCCTGCTTTCCACTTTGGTCAACCCCTCTTCCTCTATGAGTCCGCTTCCCACATTCATGTCTTCATTTTGTTTGGTGACTCAGAGTTTAACCAGGATTGACTGTGTGACCATGTGACTCTGCCTCTCCCAGAGTCTTTTGATAGCCCATAGTTCAGCAGGGAGAGGTAGGGCCCCTTGAGCCCCTTCCCCATCCNTAACTAATTGACAGAATCAGTGTTGTGCAGGTATCCACAGCTGCCGTGTGTTCATGGTTCCANTGGCCGTGTCATACCCAGAAAAGAGCGTTTCACTGCCCTCTCCTGTCTACTGGCTCGCACTTCACACCCACTCCTCAATGCTCCCTGAGCCTTAGAGGGAGGATGGCGGTGTAGAAGTTGTGTTTAAGGCTGAACACTCACTCACTCCNAGCATTTTGAGCAGCCATGGGTCTCTGCACCCACTGCTGTTCACTGTAAAGAGAATCTCCTCTCATGAAGATGGAGTACTCTAGTACTAGTGTTTGTCTGTAGCTATAAACATAGATGTTTAGATGGCTGTTTGATGCTGTGNCCATTTAACTAAACAGCAGTAGCAAGGTCACCCCTAAGCCCATGACCTTCGAAGNCCTACATTTTTGACCATGTTTATAGTACTGTACATGGGTTCTCTTCTATAAAAATATTTTNAAAAATATTTATTAAACTTTCTGTGTATGTGTGTACCCTGTGTGTGCAGTAGCCCTTGGAGATCAGAAAACGTATTAGATCCCCTGATCTGGAGTTAACAGATGGTTGTGAGCTGCCGTGTGGATGCTGGAGACNGAGCCCAGGTTCTCTGCAAGAGCCNTTTCTCCAGCCCCCAGTAGAGATTTTGAAACAGTAAAAAGTCCTGAGGACTGTAATGAACTGCTGCTGACTCCTCATCAGGATCAGGGTTTGCCTAGCTTGCTCCAGTTCATCTCTATGCATTTTTTTTCTACCCTGAAGAAGTTTAAAGAAAATCCTAGAAATTGTAATATTTCACCCCTCAAATAATATTTCTCAAAAGTTTGGCTATTCATTTGTCACTATGGTGTTGTCTCTGAAATAAAAGTTAACTGGCACCTCTTGGTGTCTCTTGAACTCAGTCTTAGGCTTCCTGCTTGCTTGATAGTTCTGGCTGGTTCCATTCCTGTCATCAAGAACTTGATATTGTGCTGGGCAGTGATGGCACACACTCGGAGCCAGAGGCAGGAGAATCTTTGAGTTCAAGGCCAGCCTGGTCTACAGAGTGAGTTCCAGGACAGCCAGTGCTACACAGAAAAACCTTGTTGCTTGCTCTTTATAAGTCCTCCCTAGTCAGACAGCCCCAGCCCCCTCTACCCTCACACCCCTTCTCATGTCATTATTGGATGAAGAAATTGGGCCCTGAAGGATATTCTCTGCTCTTTCCTTCCTCGACCATTAGCTCTGTGTTCAATTATCCATCTTTCCTTTCTTCCTCCCTCCCTCCTCTCTCCCTCCCATCCTCGCTCTCTCCCTCCCTTCCTCCTTCCTTTGGATTTTTTGAGACAGGGTATTTCTCTGTAGCCCTGGATGTCCTGGAACTTATTCTGGCATGGCCTTGAACTTAGAGATCTGCTTGCCTCTGCCTCTCGAGAGCTAGGATTAAAGGCGTGGGCCACCACNTCCCAGCCTAACCTCCCTACTTCATGAAAAGTGGAAAATCAAGTTTTTGTTTAGTCTCCCCACTTTTAGAGGACGCGTCCTTAGTAGGTCTGCATGTGTTTTTGTCCTCGGGGACACGAGTTGTCTGCATGCCTTCGTCTTGGCGGTGGCAGATTGGTGAGATTCCTGGAATGTTTTAAGTATATTTTAACTATACTTTCAAGTCACCTAACTTTTTTTTCCCTAAAGTTTTTACTTTCATCCAGTATATCTGTCATTGAAACGATTGTGTTTCCTGTTTAGTTGTTGGCAGGCCTTGAGACCTTCCTCTACCTTTTGAACNTCTGGACTTCATTGCTGAAAGCCGTTTCCATCCCGTGCTTGTCTGCTGTCTGCTGTCTGTGCCTCTGTCTCTGTTTCTACTGATAGGTTTGTTATTTGGTTGCTGCCAGTTTGCTCCACCTCATCTATCCCTGCTTCTGTGAGGGGTGTCTGGGACTAATTCAATGATGGAGTCATTTTTTAATTAGAAATTAAGAATCTGTTTGACTTTTGGTGCCTAAGATTAACTTTGTCTGCTTTCACATATGGTAAATATTTTTAAAGGATTTATTATTTGTGTGTATGAGTGCCCTATTTGCATATGTGCCTGCATGACAGAAGTCATCAGATTCCATTATAGATGATTGTGAGCCACTCTGTTGTTGCTGTTGAGAATTGAACCTGGGTCTTCTGGAAGAACAGCCAGTGTTCTTAATCGCTGAACCATCTCTCTAGCCCCTATTGTAAATATTTTTTTTAATAATTTATTTCTTCTAAGGGAAAAGGATAAGAAACTTACGTCCAGAGCTATTTTTAAAACAGAAAAATCCAGCATTTCTAATGATGTTCTGTTGAGGATAATTGCTTTAGACTTACAGAGTAGATCTGGTAATGTCTGCTTTCAGAATGTGGGTTTTCCAAAAGTAAATGTTTTTCTTTTGGTCCAACAGTGTCCTCCTATTTGTTATGTGTTAGGGTTTTAAAATTTTTAGAACATTTTTCATTTTTGAGACAAGTCATATATAGCTAAGGCTGAGCCTGAAGCCCTATGTAGCTGACATGGTTAGCTTCATTTGCCACCTTCACATAACCCAGAGTCACTTGGGAAGAGGGCAGCTCAGCTCAGCTAGCCTCCATCAGACTGGCTGCCTGTGGGCATGCGTGTAAGACATTTTCTTAATTGCTAATTGAGGTAGAAGGGCCTAGCCTAGTGTGGGTGGTGCCACCCCTGGGAGTGGGCCTGGGATGTATGAGAAGGTAACTGAGCAAGCCAGAGGAAGAAAGCCAGTAGGCAGTTTCTGCTTCAGTTCCTGCCTNGAGTTCCTGTCTTGGCTGCCCTTAAGGATAGACTGTAACCTACAAGCTAAATAAACCCCTNCTTTCCCCGAATTGGTTTTGGTCAGAGTTTTATAACTGTAACAGAAACCAAACTGGAACAGTAGCCAAGGCTAACCTTCAGTTTCTGACCCTCGTGCTTCTACCTCCCCAGTGCCGGCATTACAGGCGTGCACCACCGTGTTTGGTGCTGGAGACTGAACCCAGGGCCCCGAGCATGCTAGGCAGGCTACATTCCCAGCCCTTTACCTCATTTGCAGTGTGTGCTGGGAATGCTTTGTGCCTGTGTCATTTTGCATTAAAATGAGTGGTGAGTGACAGGAGGGATGCTGCCCCTTGCCTGCCACACTTTTTCTTGCCCTTCTGTCCTCTACACGACTTTCAACAGTAGATGGTTAGTGTATGGTACATAGAGAAACGTTTTGCTAATTCATAGGAACAGATCTGAACTGTGCACACAGTGCCCATTTCATAGTACAATGGGACTTGGGAGGCTGGAAGAGACACTGAAGCCAGTTGAGTGTTTATTAGGTAGAGAGAAACAGTTAACTTTTTTGAAAAACCANAGCTTAGACCCAGTTATTTATGGCTGTGTTCGTGCAGAAGCTGAAGGTGCAGACAATGAGATGCTTGTTTTATTTCCTGACGATCCCCCTAGAGGAAAGCCAGGGAGAACGGCTATCCTCCGCTGCTCTGAGCTTCCGTCCTCTGTGATGTCACAGGAGACTGGGCCCCCAGAGTCACAAGCATGGGTGATGGGGTTGGCTTTTTTCCTTACTTTTTTACTTCNTGTCTAGAAAAATGGTAATAATAATACCTACCTTGTGATGTTTTTATAGAGTAATCTAAAGATACAGCGTGCCTAACTCAGTGCCTAACATATGCCAGACATCCAAGAATGGCCTCAGCCAGCCGCCCCTGCTGGTTCCCACCTAGACCTGGTTGTTCCTAAGTTGTCACTCCCTGGTTTTCTGGTCTTTGTTTCTAATACTGAAATCTCTAAGTCTGATTTTTTACAATGGACTTTTAATTTTCTTAGAAAACGAAGAAGTCTTTTTCTGCAGAATGAGAGAGCAGTATCATTTTGCTGGTCGGCATTGTTATAGTTCACAGTTACTGGTTTAGTCTATTACAGCTGCTGTAACAAAATCTCACAGACTTGACTAGGGGCTTAAACAATAGGACTTTATTTTCCTTCAGTTCCAGAGACTGCAAGTCCACGGTTATGGTACAATGAGCTCTTTCCAATAAGGCCTTTTTATTGGCTTGTAGATGCCCACTTTCCTGCCGTATCCTCCCATGGCCTTTCCTTGGCGTGTGAACATCTCTGGTATCTTATGATATGATGCCAGTCCTGTTGGGTTGGGGGCCCCACCCTATGCCCTCATTAACTTAATTGCTCCTGAAAAGCTGTTTCTTGAAATACAGTCTTGGCATGTATTTACATCAACATATAAATTTGGGGAGACCCATTCAGGCACTGACAGCAGGTCTCTATTGTCTTGGAAGGATACAGAAGGAAGGATGAAATATTCCCCCAGCATTCAGTAATTATGCCAGATGTGCCCAAACTGTCATGATATATTAAGTGGGGGAACCCTGAGTGTATCCCACGTGTGCAGGGAAACATGCTGGCATGCTGGGCAGATGCAGCAGCAGGCTGGCAGTTGACCACACGGGGCGGCGGGTGGACATTCCCAACACAGACACTGCATCNGTGCAGGAATGGTTTATTATGATAGGAGGTAAAGACACAGAAAAGACAGAAAGGAGAGAGAGAAAGAGAGGTATGTACACCTCATGGTGGGAAAAAAGAGAGAGGAAGGGGAGGAGTTTTTCCTTAGAATGAGGCTTTTACATCAGGACTCGGGGCGGCACCAAGGGGGTGGGATTTCAAGGGGGCAGATCAGAATATTAACACAAACCATGGTCGGTGGGCTGCATATGACCATGATATCCAGGAATGTGGCCCACACAAAATCATAAAGTAAAACATTTTGAGATTTTNTGTGTGTGACTTTTTGTTGGTAACTCAATTGCATTTTAAAAAGAATATTTATTTGTATTTATATAGATGCACTCATGTTCCAGCGTGGTTGGAGGTCAGCATTCTCTCCTTCCACCGTATGGGTTCTAGGGATTAAACTAAGGTTGTTAGGCTTGGCGGCAAGCTCCTGTACCTACTGAGCCATCTTGTTGGCCTCTCACTGCATCATGGTTCTAGATGTGAACTTTGTAAATGAAAACCTTAGTGTTCCATAGGTTAGACATGCTTGTGCTTCCTTTTACCTTCAGGCTTCCATAANAGATGGAAAACTTTCTTACTTTCTCTTCTTTAGCTTTCTCAATGGTATCAGTGTAATGCAGTGACTTTCAAACAAGTCCTGCAGACAGAAATGTATTTATGTGTGCATATAACTTACAACTAATTCCCAATTTAGTGGCTACTCTTACTGGGGGATGTGCAGTCTATTTTGAATTTTGTTTCTTTTGTTTGCTTGTTTTTTGTTTTTTTTTAAGTTCTAGTCTTGAATTCTTGGGAAGCCACTGCCATAGTGCAGGCTCAGAACTGTGCCATGTGACATGAACTGAGGTGACTTTTCCTTTCTGTCATCTAGGGTCATGGACGTGCATCAGCTTGCCTTGTTCTGTGGTACTCAAGAAGCCCATCCGAAGGCTTCTCTGCAGAGGAAATTCAGTTTGGAAAGTTTCCCTGCCGTTTGGCAACTTTTGTAGGAAACAGACCCTGGGTGGAAATGTTTCCTCACTCCGATTGTCTTTGCCGGGAGAGGCATGCGTGAGGACTTCCACTCGAAAGCACAGCAGACACATTTCAGTCACACTGTGGCCCAGGGATGGCTTTTATGTATTCATTTTCCTTTTTAGTTGTGGAATTTCTTTCCTTATTATGAGCATTGCATAGAAGCACTTTGTAAGAGTGAAAGTCGGGCTCTGTCTTTGTTTCAGCCATTCCCCCAACCTCCAACCCCTCCCTCCCCGAGACAGGATTTCTCTGTGTAANTCTGGCTGTTCTAAAATTCACTCTGTAGACCAGGCTGGCCTTGTACTCACAAAGATCTGCCTGCCTCTGCCTCTCAAGTGCTGGGATTAAAGGTGTGTGCCACCCAGTCTGGCTATATCAAGCCATTTAAAAAATATATATATATTATTTTTAAGTGTATGAGTGTTTTGCTTCATTTATGGCTGTGTACCATGTGTGTACATGGGGTCCACGGAGATTAGAATAGAGTCAGATCCCCTGGAATTGGGATTACAGACAATTGAGAGCCATCCTGTAAATGCTGGAAATTGAACCCAGGTCCTCTAGAAGAACAGCCAGTGCTCTTAACCACTGAGCCATCTCTAGCTCCTGTCTCAGCTCTTAATTCCATAGGGATGTATTGGGGTTAGGACTTGGTAATAGTTTTATTCATGGTATCTAAATTGTCAGTTGAAGCTGTTAGTAGTTAAGTCTTCGCTCCTGGGAGCTCAGGTGGCATGATAGTGAAAACTTGTATCCCAGGGGATGGAGAGATGCTTCAGCAGNTGAGAGCAATCCCTACTCTTGCAAATGACCTGAATTTGGTTCCCAGCACCCATGATTGGCAGCTTCCAGATGCTGTAACTTCAGCTGTAGGGGATCAGACGCCCTCTTCTGGGCTCTGTGGTCAACTGCACTCAGTGTACAACTCCTCCCCCTCCTACATATCCAAAAACAATCCAATCTTTAAAACAAACGAAACATCACCTGTATCCTGCATCTGGGAAGATGNATGAAGAAAGGGTTGTAGGGAGAACCTGAACTTCTGCTGAATGCAGACAGACGGCTCTTAGCACACACTAGACATAGGGACCATGCAGGTGGTATAAAGAGTCTCCCTTTTTGTGGGAGGACCCCATCATGCACTGCGAGTGTGGCTTGCTTCTCATTTGATATGTGACCCAGGACAAATAATTTGAGCTTCCAGTTCCCTTTTCTGTCTTGAATGCAGGTCAGTAGCTCTCTTCTCTCTCTTGCCTGTTCCTTCCACTGTTTTGTTTTTACAAATCAGGAAATCCATCTGAAGCAACATAGCAGAATACTGAAGGCTGATAAAGATGGTTCCTCTTCAGTTTCTTCTTTTGTTTGCTCAGTGTCAATGTTGGTTTTATTATGATGGTCCATAAAGCCCCACCCTCTCCAGCTCTGCAGGCTCACGGGCTGTGGTAGAACTTTGTACCTTTGTAAAGTGACTCCTGCTCTCCAGATGCCAAGGTGCCGTTCCGGTTACTATCACTTACACAGATGCAGTCAGGGGCACTGAAGGGACAGGGACATGCAGGTCAGAGGCAGGCAAACCGCCTGAGTCATGTCAGCCAGTGGTGTGCCGCAGCCATCTGAGTAGCCACATAGGTGCCCAGTGTCTCAAGTTCAGGTAGCAAAAAGGTCAGAGAAGAGAGAGAGAGAAAAAGCAGAAGTTGAGATGGATGGGCATGTGGAGGTTGGACTTAGGTAGTTTGATTTTGTTTTAAAATGAGCTTTCCCTGTACGGAGAGATGTGGGGACCCAGAAGGGACAGCCCAGGAACCCAGAGGGTGTAAGGGAGGAAACCAGAAAGCAAGAAGAGCCTCAGACCCCAGGGCTAACTCTTGGTAAGCTTACCCAAATGGACCATCTGGAGAGGTGCACCTGGAGGGAAGTGAAGGTCAGGGGTCATGAGCTGTAGGTGCAGGACCCAAGCCCAGACCTGTGAATGGAGGCACTGGGCTGAGAACCACATGGCTGTGGTTGAGGCAAAGACTGGATTTAGTGAGGACACAAGTATGTACTTTGTGTTATTTAACTCCTGATTTCCTTATGAAGTAGTCGCTCAGGTCTTTCCTGCTCCTACCCTAACTGCCCACTCAGAACAGCAGCCTAATTTCACGTGTGGTCTTCATTTCCATGGGCTCAGATCACAAGTGCAGATTGAGCCCTCTGGTACTTTATTGTACCGCAGTAAAGTTTGGTCCTTCATCCAAAATGCTCAGGACCTGAAGTGTTTTGGATTCTTTGGGCTTGTGGAATATTGTATAGACACAATATTGTGTGGTCTAGGCATGAAGTTCATGTACCTTCTCCCCACAGTTTATGGTTTTCTTATATTGTATTTTAAATTGTGTGCATGAAGAAAGTCTGTAAATATTGAGCCATCAGGCATCAGGCAGGTGTGGGATTTTATACTTGTGACATCATGCCACAATTCAGACTTGGGGTCTTTGTGATTAGCGGTTTCGAATGAGGGACACTAATGTGCATTTCCAAGATCTTTGGGTGCAATTACATTCAGGGAGAAGAAGGCTGTGAGTAACAGAGAAAGGAAACTCATTTTTTAGCAAAACACACCTGCTTTGGGATAAATAGTTACTGTTTGCTGACCCGTGCTTGCTCTGGGTGACTCTGTCCAGTAGTTTTAGTGTCTCTGAGCTTAGTCTCCTCCTATTTGGTAATGTGACTGAAGAAAACTTTTCTGGTCAGGAACTCTACCCGTGTTGTCAGTGCCCTTAGCTGAGTATCTGCCCTCACTAGAGGCTGGACACAGTCCCCATGTCAGGTATCTATCCAGTGGAGAATGAGGATAAGGCTCCTTGAGAAGAAAGAGATAACTGACACATCTACGCTTTTGTTAACAGTGTCGCTTAATGCTTTGGTAGTATAGTGAGAATTTTAATTGCCTTGAAAAGAAATTAACTAACTGATGGATTGCATATGATTTCATGCTTTTGTGTGTTTTTTTAAATAACATGCGCTGTAGGAACTCTTTCTCTGTGCACTTGAGGGATATTGCTGTAAATGTCAGCAGACGTCCATCTGTAGAGGGTGATTTCTAAGACTGTTCCTGCTGGGCCGAGCTCTGCTGCTCCCAAGTGGTAACATCCTTGTATAGTCACAGGGCTTTGCAGCAGGCTCCTCCGCTATGAACTTGGGCTTTAGGACCTCTTGGGGACTCATGTTCTCACAGGGTACACGGTGTGAGCCTGTGGGCACTGAGTCTGCTGTCTGTGGTATGTTCTATGTTGGGATGGCTGTGTAATCACCAGCATCTCTGTCACTGAGTGGAGGTGGAGATCAGTGGGCATTGTCAAAGCAGGCAAGATGGCCACAGCACATCTAAGGGTGACCCTCTCTGTCAGCTGGCCTGTCTTGTGGCAGTGGTATTAGTCCCTGCATATGCCCACGCTGCAGGAGGAGACTCTGGTTTTTAATGGAGGGGCCTGCTCTCCAGGCTTGGCTCTGCCCTGCAGCAGGCTCCCTGACCATGGTGTTGTCAGACACACATAGACTCACGTATGGCAGGAGTTGGGAAATGAGTTCATTTTGTAGAAACCCCTTCTGTTTCCTGATCTGTGTGTCTGTCTGGATGCAGGTGCAACGTTGGAGGAGATCAACCAGCATTGGGACTGGCTGGAGCAGAACCTGCTGCACACCTTGTCAGTCTTTGACAACAAAGACGACATCGCCAGCTTTGTCAAAGGGAAGGTGAAGGTAGGCCCGGATTTTAACACTTCTCCCAGTCTGCTAGTCCCCCTCACAGTGCCCTAAACTCTGCAGCTTCCTGACAGCTTCCACACTCGGGCTATGTTTTTTGTCATGTTACATAAATCAAAGGGAGTTCAGTTTGCACCCATTGTGTAAAGTCCAGTCCAGCAAAATACACCCAACATTTTAAAAATTCATCCTTTGGCCTCGTTTCTGTTTCAGACGTTTGGGACCTTGTTCATTTTAGAAAACCATGAGGCTGTTTTGCTGCTCTTGTTTCTCGTTTTGCTCTGTGATGCATTATTTGAATCTTTGGATTCTTTAGTCCTAGCTTTTGTTTGCAGCAGGTGGCATCGTNTCTGTTTAGTGGGACCCGGCGCTTTCCTCTTCCTAATAGTGGCTGCCTACTCTTCAACACTTCAACTAAATGGAATTAAAGCCAGTAAAGTTGAGAGAAGACAGGGAAGTGATTCAGAGAAGTGATGTCTCCTGTGAGGTATCGTCTTGCACAGCTGCTCTTGCTGCAGTGTAGTGATGGTTAGCATCAGGTCTTGAGAAGCCTCTGGGCAAGGAGAGGACATGTCAGTTTTTTCACACAGCTTTCCTCCCTTACGGTCAAAACCCAGACCATCTATTGTCTTTTAAAAAGCAAGGAGCTATGATACCTCAAGTGTTCCGCCTGTTAGTAAAAGGTGTCAAAGGGAGTCTTAATTTATTAACTTACTACTTACTTATTACTTATTTATTATTTTTGGTATTTTGAGACAGGGTTTCTCTGTGTAGCCCTGGCTGTTCTGGAACTCACTCTGTAGACCAGCCTGGCCTCGAACTCAGACCTGCCCTCCCAAGTGCTGGGATTAGAGGTGTGTGCCACCACTGCCTTGCTGAGAGTCTTAATTTAGACGAACAGGATGTAAGTGCTTTTGGGAGGCAGAGGGGCTGAAGGCCTGCCTAGGCTGCATAGCACAACACTGTCTCAAATCACACACAAAAAAACACATTCAAAACTGAAATGGAAGTCCCCTTTCCTTTGGGGACTGAGGTTTACCTGTGGGATCAAGGCAAGCACATGGTAGCACATACATTAAATGCCGGCATTCTGGAGGCAGAGACAGGTGGGTCTCTATAGGCGTTAGACCAAGCAGAGTTACACCGTAGTGAGGAAAAGCAACAACAAAAATACAAGCAGAGGCCACCCAAGCCCGGCCAGGACAGCCTGTTGGCTGACATCCTCTAGCAGACCCAGGCTAGNGAGTCAGGGTAGACCTAGGCAGATGTCCTGAGCCCTCGTCCTGCTGTAAGTGACTGATGGCATCTGCAGGGTCACATCACACAGGATTAGTGACAGAACTGCCTCTCTGTTTCATCTGCAACTGGCCCTTCTTCTCTCCCTCCCCTCCTCCCTCTCTCCCGAACTCAGACTTTTGTACTTGTTAGGCAAGCCTCTGTCACCGAACCACAGCCATATTCCTTGTTTCTTTTGGTTTTTGAGACGNGGTTTCACTTTGTAGCCAAGGCTGTTCTCTTGCCTCTCCTTATTGAGGGCTAGACCCACCTTTCTCAGTCTTAAACGACTGTAGTGATTTTCCTTTTTGAGTTAGGTATTTCATTTGATTGTCAGGAAGTTCATTTCTGCTCTGGTGGCTTCCTAAAAGCTTGCATGGCGAGAGCACTTCTCTCCTCCTGGGCCCTATGGTGGGGACCCCAAATAACCTGACAAGAGGGGGTTAGCAAGAGAAAAAGTGGTGTTTTTTTTAATTAAAAAAGATGTTTTTTTTGAAATTAATGTATATGTACCCGTGTGATTTGTGTGTACCACATGTGTGCAGGTGCCACAGAGGTCAGAAGAAGGTGTTAGATCCCATGAAACTGGAGTAACATGTGGTTGTGAGCCCCCGCCCCATATGGGTGCTGGGACCTGAACCCACATCCTCTGCAAGAGCAGTGGGCACTGTCTCTTGGGTCCCACCACCCCCAGCGGTTTGTTTTAGTATTCGCAGGGTACATAAGCATGGCAGAAACAGCTGTGAGTAACTGTAAGAAGTGGTTAGCACTTAGCCTGATANGGCATTTTGAGAAAAGAAGGGTGAGTTTGCAGAGGAGTGACATGACCCAGGACAAAAGCCATGGGAAAGGTGGGCTTGTGGGAAGGGGGGGCCTCTTACCTAACGGGTTCTGTGGGCCCCTGGCAGCACTGTCTCCAGGCTGGTGAGCATCTGAAGGGGTCTCTAGAGATTACAAGTCAAAGCCTCTTCCTGGCCTGGGGAGGCTGTGCTCTACAAATGGAGCTTCTTGCAGTCTTTGGGTTAATGGGGGGACAATGTCCTCCTCAGTTGTCCTCAGCTCAAAGCACAGCACACTTGGGGGTGACAAATTTAGATACTCAATACTTTGGAGCTAACTACTTTAAAAAAAAATCATGTCTTTGACAGGTGTGGATACTCATGCCTGTAATCTCAGCACTGGGGAGGCTGAGGCAGGAGGTGCACTAGCATGGGCTACACAGTGAGTCAGAAGCCTGGGGTGCACTAGACGCTGTCTTAAAGGATAAAACAACAAAACCAAACCAAATGAGTCCCCAGGAGGCTGGGCTGGAGGAAGCTGAGGGTANAAGTGGGCATTTGTCCTCCCCTCTTTGCTCACCAAATCTGAAGGATGCTTTCCTGTTATATTCTGGANGTTTGGCTACTTCCGTGACACCAAATTNCTCTTCAGCTGTGCCTGTGGACAGGTGCTCTAGCACACGGGAGTGGAGAGGCTGGATGGCCCCTGTCACAGTTGTATATGCCTTACTGAAAGTCTTCCAGAGCAAGGGCGAACCAAACATTTGTTTTATATGAAACAGCCCCAAATTTCTTAATTATTATCTTATGGTTCATAATGTCAAATGTAAAATAAAAATAGGATGAAGAAATTGAAAGTCACTTAATTTTATAAGCTTTCAGATTGTGTTTGTTTGTGTGTGTGTGTGTGTGTGTGTGTGTGTGTGTGTGTGAGAGAGAGAGAGAGAGAGAGAGAGAGAGAGAGGTGTAAACAAGGGAATGCTCTCCCGTGCAGTGCTTTTGGGTGCTGGAGGTTGCTGTTGGAATGCCTTCCTCAATTGCTTCTCCATCTTAACTTTTAAACATTTCATCTGTTTAATTTTTGAACCTCTGCGGGTTGGGGACACATGCATGCAGCAGTGCATAGGCCAGAGAACAACTTTGGGAGCTCTTCTCTCCTCTGTTGTGTGGGTCCCAGAGATTGAACTCAGGTCTCAAGGCTTGGTGGCTGCCATCCCCCTCCATCTCTCCAGTCCATCTACCTTAGGTTTTAGACAGAGTTTTTCACAAGCCTAGAGCTCTCTGTTTTGATTAGACTGACTAGTGAGACCCCTGGGATCTGCCTGTCACTGTCCCTCATCGCTAGAGATACAGGAGTAGACTGCCACACCCGCTTTTTACATGGGGGCTGGGGATCCAAGCCAAGGTTCTCATGTTTGCACAGCAAGCGTTTTTACCAACTAAACCATCTCTTCAGTCCAGCCTTCAGATTTATTGAAAAATTACTTTAATGTCAATTCCCAGGTCTAATGTCTAAGAGAAATTGTAGTGAAGGGCCAGGTAACACACCCTAAGGTTGCCTTGTCTTAAGAACATGGGTGTTCATGAGACTAAATTATAACTAGATTTTTCAAATTAAGTCAAATACGCAAGGCCTATGAAGTCTTCATAGCTGCTTACCTGGAAAGATCAGGAAGATGGATGTTTTGTTTCTTTATTTAAGATAGGGTCTCACTGTGTAGTTCTGCTGGCCTAGAACTTGCTATGTGGACCAGGCTGTGCTTAAACATATAGAGAACTACCTCCCTCTACCTCCTGCATTCTGGGTATAAGGCATGGCATGTGCCACCACACCCAGCTTTTTAAAAAGTATTTATTTATTTACTTACTTATTGTATGCATAGTTTTGTCTGTGTGTATGTCAGTTCATTATGTGTGTGCCCGCAAAGACTAGAAGGGGGCATCAGATCCCTTGGGACTGATGTTACATACAGATGGTTGTGAGCTGCCATGTAGATGTTGGGGATTGAACCCTGGTCCTTTGATAAAACAGCCTGTGTTCTTAACCACTGAGCCATCTCTCCAGCCCAAGGAAGATACTTTAATTGAATAACTTAGTAGTGAGCTCCCAGATGAGGAATCAGAGTTTTGTAACCACAAACTGTTGACCTNNGAAAGGGACATGTCTTACATTCTATATCATGGGTGTACATTCAGATTCTTTGTGCTGCCTGTGTTTTCATACCTGAAGGCAATGGAGGTGCTTAGGACCTCAGGGAAGCTTGACTTGATTTCCATTCTCCCTTAGCAGAATATATGAAGGTACTGAAATGCATTAGTTGCTAGATTACTATCAATATTTCACATAAAAACGTTTTTACTGCATTTATTTGTGTTCAAGAATACCCATGCCACAGTGTGTGTAGAGGTCAGAGGACAACCTGTGGGAGTTGGTTCTCTCTTTCCATCACGTGGAAAGCCAGATCCTCAGGCTTGGCTGCAGGCACCTTTACTCATTGCGTCATCTCAGTGGCCCTAAATCAACATTTTTTTTTTATTTTAAGTGACAAGGAAGACAAATATTCAAGTATTAATATTCAGGAACAAGATTTGGTTTTTACATCCTTTGGGTCAGTTTGTTCTCTGTTGGTATAACAAACATCCAAGGAAATCTAGTGCCTGTCTTTCCTTCCTGCTTCCTGTCCTCTTTCCCCTTCTGTTTAACTTTTGCCTGACTGACCAGGTAAGCATCTTTCTGTGCCCCAGGCTCTGATCGCAGAAGAGACCAGTAGCAGGCTGGCAGAGCAGGAGGAGGAGCCCGAGAAGTTCCGAGAAGCNCTGGTGAAGTTCGAGGCCAGGTTCAACTTCCCTGAGGCAGAGAAGCTGGTCACCTACTACTCTTGCTGCTGCTGGAAGGGCCGGGTGCCCCGCCAGGGCTGGCTCTACCTCAGCATCAACCACCTCTGCTTCTACTCCTTCTTCCTGGGCAAGGAACGTAAGTGTGGCTGAGCCAAGAGCTGTTTGGTCCTGAATTCACAGATACAGCCCTGGGGATGCTTAGCATCACTTTCGAGAGAAGCTGTAAATGGGAATATTTCCACGGCATGCTTGATCCGTTTCCCCATGATGCTTGCAGATAACTGTGCTTAATTATATAGGCTTCTCCTAGGCTGGATTTAGGGAGGGCTCTTGTTCCTTTTACTTCCTTAAATATTTCTGTGTAACTCAAGTAGCTACTCTCAGGTTTTGGTACTNTAGGTGATTTGACAATGTAGTATCTTAGCGAATAATTGAATAGTTCTACAAGAGGATATACTCTTCTCAGAAGTTTTTATTTTCTGTCTATGGGTATTTAGCTTGAGTGTATATGTGTGCACCGTGTGTGTGCCTGGTACCTACAGAGGCCAGAAGAGGGTGTCAGATCCTCTGGAACTGGAGTTATAGGCAGTTGTGAGCTGCCATGTGGGTGCTGGGAATCNAACCTGGGTCTTCTGGAAGAGCAGCAAGTGTTCTTAACTGCTGAGCCATCTCTCCAACCTTGAATATATTCTTCTGCGAGCATATGTGTGTGTGTGCGTGGACAGCTGAACATCAGCACCCATCTTCTCTGCTTCTGACTGGATGTAATGTGATGAGCATCTCAAGCTCCACCACCATGACTTCCTCCCACCATGGATTGTACTCTGGGACTCTGAGCCCAAGTAACCACTTTCTCCTTTCAACTGCTCTTGGCAGGGAGTCCTATCACAGCAATAGGTAAAGCGACAAATTAGATATATAGTGGTTTTTCCCATTCTGTGTTTGTCTTTCAAGGGAAGCCGGCTCAAGGGGCCCCCTCTTGAGCATCTTTGGTGAGCTTCCTTATGTGGTGTGCCATTCTCCACTCAGCTGCTTCACTGATGCTCCAGGACCCTTTGCACACCGTTCCCTCACCATCACCTCCCTCCTTTTGCACACTGTTCCTTCCCTTGCAGTGTACACTAGCCTGAACGACCATAGTCATTCTTGTTGGGTTTTTTTTTGTTTTCTGAAAGTCTTGTCAAATTGAATACTCCTCTTTTCCCCATATTTACCCTGTTTATAAATGCTTGTTAATCCTTAAAAACCCAATTCTGATTTTGTCCCCTCCAGGAAGCCTTCCTTCCATATAAATTGTACATGCTTATCAAATTGGTCTGTTTACTTGTTTGCCTGTCTTCCTTATTTGAATGAGCAGCTTCAGTACAGGATATATTAATGATTTTGCATTACTGAACCAAAATACCTGATAGAAACAGGGGAGTAGGATTAATTTGGTTTATAGTCTCCGAGGCGTCACATGTATATAGAACAACGAGGCACTGGAAAGGTGTGTCAGGGAGCCTCCCATTTCACTGTGGACAGGAAAGGGACAGGGACAAGATGCTCCCAGCGACCCACCTCCCCCAAAATAGCACCATCAGCATGGGACCAAGCCCCCACATGTGAACCTCTTGAGGTACATTTCATATCCAAACCATGACATTGCAGACCATTATATTGAGCTCTTCACAGCAGTTACTTAATAAACTGAAGTTGGTGGTGTAAATGAACTAAGGGGTGTGTGTGTTTGTAAAGCCACTTTGTGTGAAAACACAGAAGTAGCTAAAAAATTTCCTGTCAAGGATGACACAAATGGTGCCTTTTAAAATTACCAGAGCCCTGAAAACAGTATTGCAAGGTAAACAGAAATGGCAGGAATGTTTGTTAGCTATTCGATTAAAGAGAAATCATTTTCAGATATTTATTACTGATCTCATGGCTGGCTAAGTATTCTTGGGAAAGCCCGTGCATGGTTAACTTGGCATTCCAGAATGATGTTTCATGGATGTGTGCAGTACTTGGGGCAATGCGGTAGCCAGCAACTTGGGAATTTCACACAAATCTGTGAGAAACCACTGGAATGAGGCTAAGTTCCACANGGTCCTAAACAGGTCTCCCTGCCCTGGCTCAAAAGACATTTGTATTTTTGCTAAAGGAGAGCTTTGACCATCGTCTGCTGCTTGATTCAAGTTGGCTCCCATTTAACAGTCAATGCGTGTTTTGTTTTTCTCTCTTACAGTTAAACTTGTGATCCCTTGGGTTGACATCCAGAAGTTGGAGCGAACATCCAATGTCTTTCTCACGGACACCATCCGGATCACCACACAGAATAAGGAGCGTGACTTCTCCACATTCCTCAACCTGGATGAGGTGTTTAAGATTATGGAGCAGCTGGCAGATGTGACACTCCGGAGACTACTGGACAATGAGGTCTTTGATTTGGACCCTGACCTGCAGGAGCCTAGCCAGATCACCAAAAGGTAGGGCTTCAGCTCCCAGGTATCCCTCAGCTGCTCAGGGGACCNGTGCTTGTATTCACCCTTCATGTGCNCGTGCTTCTGATAGTCTTAGGTACATGGTTTTCCTCCATCTGCCTCGGTCATTGGTTCCAGGATCTCTGTGGACATCCAATCCACAGCTGTGCAAGGCCCTTCTGTAAAATACTGTAGTACTTGCACACCACCTGTACAATGCCCAGATACTGTGCAGCATCTCTAGAGGACTTGTCATACCNAATACAGTGTCAATGTCATGTAAATAATTGTCATACTCTACTGTTTAGAGAAGAACAGTGGGAAAAAAAATGCATGAATTTTGTACAGAGAGGACTTTTTTCCTGAATATTTGATTGATGATTGGTTGAATCCAAGGATACAGAGCCTGTGAACACTGAGGGCCGATGTACCAGATGTGTGTTTTTATGGTGCTGTCACTCAAATTTGCCTCTGTGGTTAATCTTTTACTTCTCTATTGCATTTTTATGTTGTGTTTGAGTGTGTATGTGTGCTGCACACACACTACTNCATGAGTGTGAAGGCCAAAGGACAACTTGAAGGAGTCAGTTCTCTCCTCCATCATGTGGTCAAGCTTGATGAAAGTGTCTATACCCACTAAGCTATCTGAGGGCCCCATCTCTGTGGTTATTCTTGACAGACAGAAGTTAAATGATTATCGTTATCTCTTATTTCCTTTGTGTGGTAGACAAGGGTTTCTGGGTCTAGGCATGTTTTATTCCAAATATTTCAGTACATAGTGTGGGCACCCTCATGGTAGAAATTGGTTATTTATCAGGGAACATGCAGACATTTCACTTTTTAATGATGGTGGACATTAAACCCNGGGCCTTGTACCAGCTGGCTGGGCATGTGCTCTGCCACTGAGCTACATCCCAGTCCTCTTCCGGTCAGGTTGTAATCTTCTGGGCAGGGGGTTGTTTAGGACAGCTGGATTATTTTAATTTTTTTTCTGTCATTAGAAGTATATTTTTACTGTAGAGCCAATAGTCATTGTATGTGTTTAGCTTGACTAAAACTTGAGACTTGGTGGCAGCTTTGTGAGGTAGTCATTTCAATTTGTTGCTCTGAATGAGTAAGTGTGGCACCAGGTACAAAGGTGACCTTTGAGAAGCAAGAGCCCATGGTGTACTGCCTGGTTAGGAGTTCTTGATGTGGTTATGGAGTCACTTGTTTCAATTTGGATGCTGCTAGATGTTCAAATCCTTTTTCATAGTAAATTACATGTAACAAACTGTAGGTGCAGTTCAGTAGCTTTAAGCACACTCATATCCCATCCAGTTGCCACCACTGTCCACCTACAGAACAAATTCATCCTCTCCGATTACTAACCGCCTGGCCACCACCTCCCACTCTTCTCTGGGAAGCTGACCAGACCCCTTATTAAAGTGGATCCTTCAGCATTTGTGCCTTCGCAGTTGACTTATTTCACTTAATAGCCTCAAGGTTCAACCATGCCCCTCCCTCCATGTGCGTGAGTCTCTACTCTGTTCTTGCCTCGCTCTGCCCTGCCCTCTCCCTAATGCATCCCCTGGGGTCTCCTTGATGGCTTCCTATGACTGTCTGCCTCTTCANGTGTGTGTGTGTGTGTGTGTGTGTGTGTGTGTGTGTGTGTGTGTGTGTGTGTAGATGTGGAGGTCAGAGGACAACTTTGGGTGTGCTATTCTTCAGTAATACCATCCACCTTTTTGTTTTGACAGGCTCTCTCACCACCATGGAGCTCATAAAGTTGTCTGGGCTGGCTTGCTAGTGAGCCTCAGGGAGCCACCTGTCTCTGTCTCCCTAGCAGTGGGATGACAAGGACATGCCACTATGCTTAGGTGCTTCTGTAGGTTCTGAGGCTCAATGTCAGGTCATCATGCTTTCAAAACAAGCTCCTTACTGACTGAAACTTCCTAACGTCCAACAGTTCTCTGTTGTAACATTCCTACCCATCTTCTTTTCAGTTGAAGACATAGAAGCTGTGCTTTTGCCTGTAAGGGAACTTGCAGTACCAGAGGTTCCTTGGCATGGCTGTCAGCTGCATCTCATGGTTTTTCATCTTTGATATGTGGCTTGGATGACTATAGGTCAAACACACATGACCTGGAAAGAATCTGAAAGCTCTGAAATCCAGCCTTAGAGCATGCTGAGTTTTGGATTATCAGGTTAGGGATGCTCAACCCATAAAATCCATGCAANTATCCCTTAAAAAAATAAAAACACAAAAATTTGAGATACTTTATGTCTCAGACATTTTACATAGCGAATACTCAGCCTGTATTAAGTTCCTTCAGAGCTTCGAAGTCTAGTGTTTGGAGATAGGAAGTCTTTAAAGAAAAANAAGATTTGTTATTTCTCACACAAGCATTCGCTGAGCGTCTTGGGAATGTGCTCCACAAATGACAGTGTGTTCAGGAAGAATTCCCATCCCTTCTTGCTGTGTGCATTTGTTTTAGTCTGATTATTAGGAGTGAGGCACAAAACCCAACTCCTCTTTTGGTGGAATTCCAAGAAATTTCACCCTGATACTGGGAGAGCTTCCTTGTGAGACAAGCTGTACCTCCGTCTCTTGTGATGGGGCCCCTCAGAGCTCTCTGTTCTTTGGTTTTCTGATGCCCAGCCCCAGGTGTTTGCACATCACCCTGCTCCTTCATTCTTTACAGCCATCTGAGGAGATTCTGTTTGAAAAGAAACAGTCTGGTGCCCTGGGAGCCATGCTTCTCTGTATCTCTGAAGTAGTTTGGCGTTGGAGTCCTTTTAGTTTAGCTTATAAAAATCTCTTAAAAATGGAAAAGCCATGATGACAGAGTCCTGTGAGGGGGGAAAAACATGTTTGGGGGTGTGTGGGTCATTGCTCTTGTCTGTCCACGTGTATACACCTGCAAGCCTGTGAGTTGTAGCCACTCCTTTGGCATAGGAGTCCAGCCTGCAGCCACACTGTGTGCTAGCCAGCCTCCCTGGGTGTGCATTAGTGTTGTCAACTGGACAGAATCTAGAGTCCCCTGGGAGACAAGCCTCTGAGCATTCTGTGGGGGATTATCTTGAAGAAGTAAGTTAAGGTGGAGAGATACTGGGTGATGCCCTTCTCTGGCTGGGATCCTGGACTGTGTACTAAAGCGAAATGTTTTAGAAGAAGTATCAGTGTTGACCGTGTACATTCACATCCNGGATTCAGGGAGAGTCTCCAAGTCCTCCTGCTCGCTCCACCCACATTCTCCCCTGGGCACTACTAGGGAAAAGAAAAGGGAAGAGAGGACTCTGGGCATGGCCAGCAGTTGAATGTCCAAAGGGCTACCTGTGCCCAGGGCTAGACCCATGAGTGGAGTTCTGGTCTCTAGCTGCATCCCCACCTGCCAATTACCTGGTAAGGGACTTTCTCTAAAGTGAAAGGCTCTGGTTGCCTGCCCTTGGGGTAGTTCCCATCAGTAGCTTTTGTCATGGAGACCAGGCCTGTGGGTGTAAACAGGTAATGACTCAGGCTCCTTGGCACCCTGCCTAGAGGCAGATTTTAAAGTTTAGGAAAACAGTCTCCCCAACTCAGAGCCAGACAAGCTGGAATGCCCCTCCAGCTCTTTCCTTGATCCATTTTCACTTCCCTTCCCAGATGACAGCTTTCCAATGGTGACCTTTAGGAGCAAAGGTCGAGGTTACTGATTATCTGATTACTCGTTAGTCACCTTGGTGCTATGGTCATTCCACTGAGACTTAGTGCCCCAGGTTGGAGCAGGCTCCATGAGAGGGGGAGGAGCGTTGGTGCTTTGCCATCTTCCCACCCATCTGATGGAGGAGAGAAGAAAGTTGGCTAGGCTTGAGGCTCACCTGGCCCAGCCTGCCCAGTGCAGAGAGGACCTGGACCAGCAATCCTCAACACATCATCTCCGAGCTCAGGAGGCAGGGAGGTGGTGATTTGGGAGGAAGGATGCTGCCTGGACAGTAGGAGAGCAGGGAATAAGCTGATCCTGAAATTTCCAAAGAGTGTTTATCCTAAAGTTAGGGTCTGGTCAGGTATCCAGCCATTTTGTATGGAGGGCAGGAGAGCTTGGAGAGGCGATGAGTGGTGAGCCTCTTCCAGTCTCTGGCAGGCTGAATACTGGAATATAGTTACTTGCAAGTGGAAACTACTTTCTTCCCAGCAGTTCCTGGGGTGTGTGTCCTCAGTGGCAAGCCCCTGCCTCTGACCCTTCTGTCTCTACAGACCTCTTTGACCTTATCCCACAGAGCTAGTCCTCTTTCCTGCTCTTCTCCCATAGCCCCCACCAGAAAGCCCACTTCCCATCCATGGGATCAGAGCTGACCCCATGCTGGGAGCAGGAAGACAACTGGGAGAGTGTTAACCCCACTGGGCNATCACAATTTTGAGCCATATTTGAAGCAAGCTTTATTAAATACTGGCCAGGACCATACCTGGGATTCCCAGGGAAGGCACCGAATCACATTAGTCAGGGGCTTGTAAAGGCGAAACCCTCAGGGCTACATACTTCCCACCTTCATCCAATCAGGGGCAAGCATACATCCTGATGAACTTCCTGCCTACCGAGATCAAGCACACATCCTGTGCAATCGGAGCAACCATGCTTGTTTACAGAAGTGAAAACACTGGACTTGTTATCTTACATATACAGCCCCCAGCCTTCCAGGAAGTTATCTGTCAGTAGGCTTACAGGTTAGGGCAGTGGTTCTCAACCTTCTTAATGCTGTGGCCCTTTAATACAGTTCCTCATGTTGTGGTGACCCCCAACCATAAAATTATTTTCATTGCTACTTCGTAACTGTGATTTTGCTACTGTTATGAATTATAATGTAAATATCTGTGTTTTCCNATGGTCTTAGGTGACCTCTGTTGTTTNACACCCNTGNTGAGAACCANTGGGTTAGAGGCATTTTTGTCTTATNGCTCNCTTAAGCACAGTAATTTAAACTTAAAACATAATGTTAGNCATCACAAAAGAGGCATCTTTCAAGGAAAGACNCACCCTCCCCTTCCCNACCTNACAGANTGGGCTGCTCCAAGATTGTCTGCTGGTCACNCAGGGGGTTTCTCNTGGGCAGCATGGCTAGAAGAGCACACAGTAGGCAACTTTTCTTGGAGTGCAGAGACCTCAGAGGCCCTGCGTTGCCAGGTCCTGCTGTCTTGGGGCCAGTGTGGACAANTGCCAAAGGCACTCAGAAGCCACTTTTGCTAAACCATAGAGACTAAACCCAGGATGACAATGCAGGGAGAAAGCCTGACATGTGCATTCCTTTTTGTCTCTACATTGGTTGAAGGCACAGAGGTAAGCTATTATTCTCAACCTTGGAGTCCAGAGACAGCATCACCTCACATGACAGAGGGTTCCACCCCACCATGCTGGCAATTACCACAAGACTGAAGCTGCTCTCTGGAGTAGAGCTAACCATCTCCTGACAACCCCTTTGTCCTCTCAAGCAGCAGTGACTCCTTCAGAGCTCCCTNCAGGACAAGAACTGAGGCAGTGATCAATGGGACCATGCCTAGACCAGGACTGTGTATTTATGCATACCTGTCCTGGGCCTCCTTCTCNTTAAAGCTGAAGCTCATGTTAATAGCCTAAAGATGGACTTGGGGTTGCTGGACCACTTTGTCTGCTCCTCTTTGCAGTGTTGCCACATTGAATAATCTTCCTCTGCTTGTGTCCATCGCTTGTTTCTTTAGTTGGTGTGTCAGGATGGGAGGGCAAATGTAGCTTTTTGGGCTGTGGAAGCCCAGGCTCTGGCCTTGACAGTTCTGGTTATGTGTTAAATGAAGACACATTTGAGAAGGAACTCTTATGTGTGGACTGGGGCACTGAGGAAAAGCAGTGTCTGCCCTTTCAGCCCTGTTCCTGTGTTGCTAATTCTTGGCATTTCCCAGAGACCCACGGGTGTGGGTCTGGGAGGCTACACAAAGCAGAGCCACTGAAGTGAAGAGTCCCTGGTGAGGTACGTTNACAGCATAGGACCCACGTGGCCTTTCTTAACCCAGATGGCACGAGTCANGGTCAGTCNGGTGTTCTATACTGGACATGGCTAGAGATCCTCCAATGCTGAGCTAAGGAATAAGCCAGGCTGGCTTAGCCTGTCACTCAGCCTGAGCTCGGTGGCAGCTGCTGATACCTAGTTGCATCCTGTGTGGCCTGAATAAGCAGATGGAGTGAGAGGTGGAGTGTAAACCCAGGTGGAGTTCTTCCCTAAGTCATTCTAGAAGGTTGATGGGAGGAGAGAGGGCGTGTGTGTGTGCGTGTGTGTGTGTGTGTGTGTGTGTGTGTTTTTGCACGCGCACATGTGTGCAGTGGGGAGAGAGAGAGAGAAACCTGGTTTTGGAACATTGGTCTGATCTAGGAGAGACAAATCTAGCCTGGACTAAACAAAATCTGAATTTGGGGAGAAAGCAATCAAATTTTTTTGCCTCTGAGTTTTGGGGATGGCTTAAATTTCTAAGTTCCTGAAGCCGTAGGAATGAAACTTAAGTTTAATAAAGGTGGCCATGGAGTCTAGATCTAGAACCTTCTGAATTGAGTCTACTGTTCCTGGCACAGTGTCCTGCTATTAGCTGCTTCTTCAGAGGCTGCAGACCTGTGCTAGCTGTGGTATCCCATGTATTCTTCANGACTNCTGTCTGCTGGCCTTTCAGAGATAGCCTAAATGTCAGACAGTGCTGCAGACTATCCATCAGTCATGTGGTTCAGCACCTCCCCCTTCCTCTAAAGTAAGAAGGGCCCCTTACTCTGCCATGTTGGCCTATACTCTCCTCAAAGCCCCTGCCACACTGCTGTCTGCCTGTCTGTCTATGGCATTAGGGCTTTTTCACTAAATCTCACTGAAAAAGACAGTCCACCCNAATGTCACTCTTGAGTCCTAAACCTTTCATCTGAGAAGCAAGTGGCCAAACACTTCCNTCTTCNNGGGACAGCCTGAAATGGTGGGCTGATGGTGATCTTCATGTGGAGATGACTTCTTACAACACAGGTCCCTGNTATCAGCTGTGCTGGGATAATGGATAGCCCTCGAATGTAAGGCATTTGTCAACATGTCTCCCAACTCAGGCAGTGGTCTGTGTCTTGGCCACACTCAGCATATTTAAGCTTCGTCCACCTTGCCATATGCATCAGTACCTTCCTCCTGTCTTGTGGCTGAGTAGTATCTATCCCATTAAAGGGACATGCCACATTTTATTTAGCTATTCATCAGGTGATGGGTATTTGGGTCACGTTTNGGTTACCATTACCGTTACCATTTGCATGTGACTTGTTAGCAGGTGTGATGTCTCTTGTTTGTTTCCCCAGGAGTAGACTTTCTAGATAAATGGTGAGTCTCCTTGAAGCTGTGAGACTGGTTTCCTGCATGTGCACATCATCTTACATGTGTGTGAAGGCCAACACTTAGAGAAATCTTTTTGATACTTTTTTGATACTTAAATTTTTGTGGTCATTCTTACCTAAACCAAACCAGCAATGCATGCTTATTTTTCTTAAGATTTATTTTATGTGTGTAGATACTTTGCCTGCATATATGTCTATGCAAATATGTGCTTTGTACTTGTGGTGGTGGAGGGGTTGGATTCCCTTGGAACTAGAATTGTAGACAAGTGTGAGACACCACATGGGTGCTAGGAACAGAATCTAAGTCCTCTGGAAGAGTAGCCAGTGCTCTTAACCTCTGGGCCTTCTCTCCAGCCCCCAGGAATGTTTATCCTGATCCATGAGCTCAGGCACTAATTTCTGTGTGGACTCAGTGTGCTCTGCTTGCAGTGCTGGCTCCAAGGGTTGGTTGGCTGTGAACTTGGAGCTGCAGCTGGCTCAGGCTCTGGGAAACACAGTAGCAGCCTGCGTGCTCTTACTGTCAGGCTGACCAGTGGGTGTGAGGTATTTTTCTTTGTGAGCTTGCATGTTCACTCACCTCATTCTCTCGCCATTGCTCCGCAGGGACCTGGAAGCCAGAGCACAGAATGAGTTCTTCCGGGCTTTCTTCAGGCTGCCGAGGAAGGAGAGACTGCACGCTGTGGTCGACTGTTCCCTCTGGACCCCCTTCAGTCGCTGTCACACNGTGGGGCGGATGTTTACCTCGGACAGCTACATCTGCTTTGCCAGCAGAGAGGATGGCTGCTGCAATGTTGTGCTTCCNCTGAGAGAGGTAGATCNAGGGGCTCACCCCTGCTGCCTTGCTTTGCCACTTGAACCCAAGTATTTGAGTCTGTTTTATGTTCCCCAAACAAAATAGTCAAGGGAGAGAAACTTGTAAAGAAAGAGGTTTATCTCGTAAGAGTATGGTGTTATGTTTGGGCTCAGATCTTATCCAAAATGGTAACACAGTGGCTGGAGACATCACATGGTGGGACAAGAGCAAAGGCCAGTCTTGTTGCTGTTCGCAGTGACCTGCTTCGTGATAACTAATTGGGGTCTCATGAAAACTGTATTAATCCTTTCTGAGGGAAAAGCTCCTAGTGACCAACTACATCAGCTAGGCCCTACCTCTTAATTATGTCACTTACTCTACACACTGCTTCATGGGGACCAAGCTTCAACTAGTGACCCTTTGGGGCCATGCTGAAACTGCATGAAAGCCCAGTAGCTGGTGATGGTGCTGTGAGTGGGCCCAGGAAGGGGTGTCCCACAGCAGGAGGGGTGTCCACACAGCAGGGCTTTGCTGCCTGAAGATGGACCTCTGGCTTCCTGAGGAGCAGGACGTGAATTGCCCATGACTGGCATGGTTGTGGTTCTTTCTGGTGCTGTCCTAACACCCCNAAATTTGCCTCCGAAGGCTGGGTAAAGAGAGTATTCTATCCTCCTCCTCCTTGATGGGGTTATTGTTAAAGTGACTGCCCAGTAATTAAAGCTTTCCCAAGAGCTCCTAGGAATGCATTCTCCCCCTTTACCCCCACCCCAAGAAAGAAGCAACCTATAAAAAGCCTGTAAGAAGTGTCACCTTCAGAAACCAAATGGCAAATTCCTTGGCTTACATATACTCCTAGAACTTTAGCTAAAAAATTTAAAATTAAGTGTGAGTTGGGTCCCTTCTTACTGTAAAATTTCATAATTCTTATGGAGATCAGAGATCAATCAGGGACCTCTGGAGTCTGGCGCCTGTGTGTATGTTCTTGCATGGTTCTCTTGAAGGCTCAGTTCTCTCACTCAGTGACCTGTGGTCTCCACATCCTTGTTCTGCAGTCCATGTGTTCCTTCTTACTAGGAAATCCAGGTCAGGTGTGGTCCCAGCTCTCTGGAGGCAGGGGCAGGCAGATTTCTATGAATTCAAGGCCAGTCTGGTCTACACAGTGAGTTCCAGGCCAGCCAGGGCTACNTAGTGAGCCTTGTCTTTAAAAGAAAAAGAGAAANCCAGAGCATGCCTCATGTGCATTTTTTTCTAGTGAGCTATGCTTAACAATTTATCCTCTTAACCACTGTTAAATGTGCATTTCAGTGGCACCATGCATGTTCCTACTGTCATACAACCAACCCTACTATCATCTCCAGGACTTTTTCATCTCTACAACTTGAAACTGACCCACTAACACACTAATGTCCCTCTNGCCCTCCTTCCCTCCCCNTATGAATTTGACTAAAATTCATAAAATAATGCCAAAAGAGAGCATTAGCTACCCTGGAGCTGGAGTTACAGGCCGTTGTGAACCACCTGATGGGGGTACTGGGAATCAAACTAGAGTCGTCTGCAAGAGCAGTACATGCTCTTAACTGCTGAGCCATCTCTCTAGCCCCAGTATTTATCTTTTTGTAAGTGGCTTCTTTCAGATAGCATTAACCCCCTCAAGCTTCATCTGTGTTATAGCATGTGCTGGAGTTTCCTNTTGGAGGAATACTTCATTGTCTGTATAAACCAGTTTGCTTAGCCACTCACCCTGTGGCCAGAACCTTGGGCTGCTGCCCTCTTGTGGCACTGATGGGTATTGCTGCCTAGTCCCCTTTCCTGCCTTTGCCCAGAGCTCTTCCTGCTGTGATTGGTTTTGCCTTCTGCCTTGGGATATTGTGTGAGGGTGTGATCAAACAGCTGTCTGGCTCCTTTCTGATGTACTTTGTGTGGCATCTCTGCTCCAGGTAGTAAGCATTGAGAAGATGGAGGACACGAGCCTGCTGCCCAACCCCATCATTGTCAGCATCCGCAGCAAGATGGCCTTCCAGTTCATTGAGCTCAAGGACAGAGAGAACCTGGTAGAGGGCCTCCTGGTGAGACTGAAGCAGGTCCACGCCAACCACCCCGTGCATTATGACTCCTCACCAAGTGACGATGACATGGTAGGAGCCTTTACAGGNCTGGCCTTCCATGACTTTTCTTGTTACCTCCAGAGCCATGGTCTCTTAAGAGGAGTGCTTGGAAAGATGGGCCGTGTGGGTGTGAGGACAGTGTGCTGGAGACAGCTGGACTGTGCATTAGTGTGATGTCACTTCTGATGCTATGGTGTCCTGAGTGGGGGGCTGCCTGGATTAGAAGGACTGATGGAGGAAAACCTGTATGTTGGAGAGGTGACTAGGTGTCTCCATGCCCTGCCTGGGTTGGAGGAGTTGATGGGACACCTCCTTCTGCAGGGTAGGGGAGTGATGGGACCCCCTATAAGGGGGGAGCACTTTTCAGACACTTTGAAGCAGGTATCANTCCATTTTCAAGGTTGCAGGGGCTAGTACTCAGGNGGCTGTAATCTGTTAAGAGAGATGGTTTGTCATCCTAAGACTGGAGAGATACAGGAATGCCCTTGGATTGGCTGAGACATCACTAGCTGTGACTTCCACTAGACAATTTCTCTTGGCATATCTTTAAATTTTCACNTGTGTGTTGTGTATTATGTATGCGTGTGGTAGACATATGCNTGTATGTATGTATGCATGCATGTGCTGGATCTAGGAATCATCCTGATCATTTTTCCACCTATTCATTGAGGGAGGCTCTCTCAATCAAACTCAGAGTACTGATACGGCCAGTCTCACTGGCCAGCTTGCTCTGGGATCCACTGTCTCTGTCTTCTTCAGCTGCCACACTTACCCAGCAATAAACTTGAGTTCTAGACATCCAGACTCGGGTCCTCATGCTTGTGCCACAAGTGCTCCCCAGCCCCCCTTTTTATTTTTAAGGGATACACANTGCTGTGTATACTCACTCTTTTTNCCTTGCAGACTTCACCTGTGTTTTATTCGACAAGCATGTGCAGTGACAAGTTTGGGGATCTTGAAATGGTGTCTTCTCAAAGTAGCGAAGAGAGAGAGAAGGAAAAGAGCCCACTGCCACACCCCGAGCCCTTGACTGCCTTTCAGCAGTCAGGAAGTCAGAGCCCCGACTCCCGCCTGGTGAGTGAGTTGCCTCCGGCCTCTGTACCGGAGNCTGCCCAGCTGTCTGCTCCCAGTGTCTGTGAGCCNTGGTTTGGCCTAGGCATCCAATGTGCTTTCAGCATCGATCGCTTCTCTTCCCTCTTTTTGTCCTGGGCTCCAAGTGAGGACCCTGAAAGACAGTGGGGAGC